>CM042837.1:27340740-27427532 GCA_023653725.1 Bungarus multicinctus
TTTGAGGTTCCTCTCTTGCCAGCCACACCTTGCTTCTCTCCTCTCCTCTCGATAGTCCCGGCTATGATCACCTCCCACCCCAACACCACCATTGCCATCAAGGGACAGGCTAAAGAGCTGAATTGCACCGCTCGTGGGGAACGACCCATTATCATTCGTTGGGAGAAAGGGGACACCGTGATCGATCCCGACCGAAACGTCCGATACACCATTGCTACGAAGGATAATAGCGATGAGGTCATCTCGACCCTCAAAGTAAGAAGCATGGCTGCAGTGCTGAGGTGGGTGGGGCAGGGCTGCAGATGGGCCCTTAAGATGCTGGGATCTGTGGGCCTTTTGTGGCCAGGGAGAGCACAGCCAGCCTGGAGATTTGGAACACCCCTGGGGGCAGCAGGCTGTGAGGCTTTCCTTTGATGCTGAAACCTCCAACTTGCTGCCTTGTCCAGAGATCTTTCAGGGAAAGGCATTGAGATTTGTGCTGATGTTGCCTTCTCCACAGCTCAAGCCCGCTGAACGAGGAGACTCTGTTTTTTTTTCCTGCCATGCAATCAATTCCTATGGTGAAGACCGAGGACTTATTCAACTTACTGTACAAGGTATTGTCCTTTGTCGGGTGTGTATGCATGTACGCAATGGTGCCTTTTGTGGAGACCTTTCAGACACTGCTGCTTTGGTGCATAGCTTCTGCTGGGTTAATCCCTAGTTTATGACGAGTGATGCTTTGAGGGTTGCAGAACACTGACCACCTTTTAGTAAAGCTGCTATTAGCAATAAAAACTTAAGGGAGTCAGCTCATTTTCTACTTTTTAGTGGACAATTTCCTGAGAAAAAGCAGGACATGAACACGGATTTAAAATAATTAAAATAATCTTTCTGATTCCCTGTTGAGATCTTTTAAGCTAAATTTTATCCCTCTGTCTGCACCTAGATGTTCTCAAGGAATTCAAATGCAAAGTGGAGGTGGGAAGGTGTTTCCTTCTCCGCCCCACCCAAACAGAGCCCAGATTTCAGAAGACGGGGAGCTGCTGGTCTCCTACTCCCATCATTTCTGAGCAAGTTCTGCATTGTGTCTAGGGAAAACCAGCCAGGGGCTTCTGAGGCAAGGCAAATTTCCCTGGTTGAACTGAGCTGCCATGGAAATGGAGTTCAGCGACCACACCTGGCTCTTTGGAGCTGCGCTTAGCAATGCTCCCGGCCATCCTTCGTCCATCATCTGGCAGGCTGTGGATCTTCCAAAACGGTCTTTTCTCCTCAGCTTTTACATTTTGTGCAATTGGCTGGATATGCAATTTAAGTTTATTCACTTTTTGATTGTATTGTTCAGTATGCTAATCTGTTTTTACCTGCATTTTCAAGAAGACCTCCTGCATGTGGAAGTCCTTCTTGGCACCTCTACCCTTCTTGCTAATTTCCCCAACTCTGGCATTGTCTGGGTCAGAGGCTGGTGATCTGGTGGATGCTTGTATGCAGTGCATGGGGGTGGGTGGCATTTCCTATTCCTCACTGCTGTCCCTCTATCCCTCCCCAGAGCCACCGGATCCTCCAGAACTGGAGATTCGAGAAGTGAAAGCCCGGAGTATGAACTTACGATGGACTCAGAGGTTTGATGGCAACAGCATCATCACGGGTTTTGATATTGAGTACAAGAATAAGTCTGGTGAGCAGAACTAATGACGTTTTATATATATATATGTGTGTGTGTGTGTGTGTGTGTGTGTGTGTGTGTGTGTATCTTTGGTTCTTCGGGTTTTCTCCCGCGTAGAATTGGAAGTATCTAGGCGACGTTTCGATGAAGTCTCATTCATCATCTTCAGGCTTGCGTCTTTGGCCTTGTGCTTCTCAGAGTAATATGAGCTTGCAGCTGCTTCTTCCTTTTAACTACTAGTGGGGATGTGACTTGATTGGGTGGGGGCTTGACTGTGTTCTGATTGGGTGGGGGTGTGTTCTCATTGGTTGGGGGTTTAGCTGTGTTCTGATTGATTGGGGGGTTGGCTGTGTTCTAATTGGCTAGGGGTGTGTTCTTTATATATGTTAATTATCACTACAGGTAGTCTTACAAGAAATTGACTAACAACCATTCATTTTAACGGACATTCCAAGTTGCAATGGCACTGAAAAAAGGGATGCATGACTGTTTTTCACCCTTTTGGCCATGGCAGTCCTCTGGTCAGAATTCGAATGCTTGGCAACTGGCATGTATTCATGAGAGTTGCAATGGCCCCGGGGTCTCGTGGTCACTTTTGCTGACATTCTGACAAGCAAAGTCAATGACGAAGTCAAATTCATTTAACAACCATGTTATTAACTTAACAAATCTGGCAAGGAAGGTTGTAAAATGAGTCAAAAGTCACTTAATAAATGTTTCACTGATCAATAGAAATTCTGAGCTCAGTTATGGTCATAAATTGAGGACATTTTCTGTTCTGAGAAAATGGGAGAAATTCAACTTGAACAGAATGTTGACTTGGTTGGCCTCAAACAATGCTGCGAAATGCAGTGCCAGGAAAAATGGGGTTTTGGTGCGAGAAGTCCTGCTTCAGTGTTGCAGGTCCTTGGAGAGGCAGTTCCATTGAGGGGTCCATGTCAAGGGCGGTTGGTCAGCTTATTGTGAGTCCATCTGCTGGGGATGTTGTCTTTCCCACTTTTTTTCTTTTTTCTTTTTGGTTAAATGCCTTACTGGCCTAAGTAAACCATAGCATTTCCCTGATTCACTAATTTAGTCACTTTGTCAAAGAAGGAAATAACATCTGGCACGATCTGTTCTGAAGAAGCCCATGTTGGCTTCTAGGAATCACTTTACTCATTTCTAGGTTTTCGCAGATCCACTGCGTGATTATCTTTTTCCAAGATTTTCCCAGGTATTATTGTTAGGCTGATTGGCCTCTAGTTTCCTAGATTCACTTCCCCCGCCATCTTTTTGAAGATTGGAAATACATGAGCTCCTTTCCAGCCCCCCCGGCAGTTCCTTGGTTCTCCAGGAGCTTTGAAAGATTTTGTTCAGTGCTTCTGCCAGCTTCTTCAGAACTCTGGGATGCAATCTCTCTGGCCTGGCGATTTGAACTCATGCGTATTGCATAGGGGATGTCTGACCATTTTCTTGCCTATTTTGACATGTATTCCTACTCTGCCTCTGCTAATCTACTGCTTTTGATAGGTGGGAGGACAGAGGCAAAAATGGATTAGACAGTTCCATTTTCCCCCTGTTATCCATCACTTCCTTGTCTTCTTCTCCCATTAGTGAACTGATCATTTCCTTGACTTTTTTCTTGTTCCTTCCATGTTGAAAAAGGGGGCACAATTGCTCAGGGGTTAAAGACACTGAGTTTGCCAGATGGAAACCTGATAGTCTAAGTTCGAGATCCGAATGCCATGCGATGGGGTGAGCTCCCATTCCTGCTCACCTAGCAGTTTGAAAGCATGCAAGTAGATTAATAGATACCAGTTTGGTGGGAAGGTAACAGAGTTCCGTGCATCTTTGGTGTATATCCATGCTGGCCATCTGACCATGAAAAATTCTTTGGATATCTCTGGCTTCCCCAGCCAAGAAACAGAGATGAGCACCATGCCCTAGAGCTAGACACGACTGGACAGGGAAACTTTTAGCTTTACATGTTGTAAAAACCATTTTATTATTTATTTATCATTCTTCACACAGTCAATCAGATGTTCAGATTGCATTTGCCATTTTTATCCACCTGTCCGGTTTTTCTCAAGGATCTGGGATAGGCCGAAGTGGATGTTTGGTGGTGTTATGGATATCATCACAGGATGTCAGCTGTTCCAAGTAAAGCTGTCTCCTGAAATTGACTGATGGTGAATTTGTCAATGCCCATGGTGTTCAAATGATGCTCCAGTTGTTTTGGGATTGCACCCAAGGCCTGCTGATCCCATCTTTGTTTTTGTTTGCCACAGTTACTTCATTTCTATTTGTAGGTCTTTGTATTTTGTTACCTTCCCAGTTCTTTCTCTTCTCTTTTGCTGTCTCCAGGTACTGTCACATCCACTATCCAGATGGTTTATGTCCTTCTTATGGACAGTTGTTAAATCTGGCAGGTTGTGCATCAGATGCCTGTCTGTTTGAATTCTAAAGTTCCAGAGCCTTTTTTCCTCTTCATTTTGTGGTCCCACCAGTTCTTGTTTGCAGGCAAAGGACATTACTTGCAAACCTTCTAATATACCAGTGTTGCTGTTTTGTCATGCCATGGTTTGTAGTCAGTTTGCACAATCTTCTTGCAGCAGCTAATCAGGTGGTCCACTGTTTCTTCAGCTTCTTTGCATAGGTGGCACTTGTTACCTTGTAGGAATCAAGACTCAGGACCACATGAAAATGAGACAAGCTTCCTTCTTTATTGTCAGATTGAAAATAAGAAGAGCTGTCTGCTCTATTGCCAGAGTTCGTTCTATATATATACATAGTAGCATACTATTAATTAATTAATTAAATTTTTATACCACCCCCTCTCCCAAAAAGGGACTCGGGGCAGTTTATAGCCCAGATAAAACAGCACAATTAGTAGAAAATTTTAAACAGATTTTAAAAAAATTAAACTAGTGGCTGGAAATATAAAACTACAGTGACGCAATAAAAGCAAGGTAAAAAAGTTAAAAATTACCAAAAATTTAAAACCCTAGTAATTAATACTAGGCCAGACCAGCCTGTTGGAAAAGGTGGGTCTTTAATGCGTGCTGGAAGGCCCTCAGGTCAGCAATGGCCCGCATCTCCGGGGGTAATTCATTCCAGAGGGAGGGTACCCCCGCAGAGAAAGCCCGCACCCTTGGGGCTGCCAGCCGGCTTCGTCCAGCTGACGGCACCCCAAGGAGGCCCACCCTGTGGGAGCGCACTGGCCGGCGGGAGGCCGATGGTGGCAGCAGGCGGTCCCGTAAATACCCGGGTCCCAAGCCATGGAGCGCTTTAAAGGTAACCACCAACACCTTGAATCGCACCCGGAAGACCACCGGGAGCCAATGCAGCTCGCGCAGGAGCGGTGTAACATGGGAGCTCTGAGAAGCCCCCAGAATCACCCGTGCGGCTGCATTCTGCACCAGCTGAAGCCTCCGGATGCTCTTCAAAGGGAGCCCCATGTAGAGAGCATTGCAATAGTCTAGGCGGGAGATGACGAGGGCGGAAGTGACCGTGCGAAGCGCGCCCTGATCCAGAAAGGGCCGCAACTGGTAGATCTGACGGACCTGACAAAAAGCCCCCCTGGCGACGGCCGCTATATGATCTTCTAACAACAGCCATACATCCAGGAGAACACCCAGATTGCGCGCCCTCTCCGTGGGGGTCAAAATTTCTCCCCCCACGGCCAGCGATGGAGTGAGCTGGCTGTATCTGGGCGCAGGAAACCACAGCCACTCAGTTTTGGTCGAGTTGAGCTGAAGCCTGTTAAGACCCATCCAAGTCCGCACGGCTTCCAGGCACCGGGTCATCACTTCAACGGCTTCGTTGGGGTGGCTGGGGTAGAAATGTATAGCTGAGTGTCATCAGCATACTGATGGAACTCTACTCCAAAACCACGGATGATCTCGCCCAGCGGCTTCACATAAATGTTGAATAGCAGGGGCGAGAGCACAGACCCCTGAGGCACCCCACAAAACAAGGGCCTTGGGGTCAACCTCTGCCCCCCTGCCAATACAAATTGCAAGCGGTCGGAGAGGAAGGAGGAGAACCACCGTAACACGGTGCCTCCCACTCCCAGCCCCCCCAACTGCCGCAATAAGATACTGTGGTTGACAGTATCAAAAGCCGCTGAGAGATCTAACAGGACCAAGAGAGAGGAACAACTCCTGTTCCTTATTGGTTAATTTATACACGTATTATACATCTATTTAGACAACCTTTGTTACTACCTGCTTCAGCAGTTTCTACATTCATCTCTAGTTAAGATTCTCTAGTTAAGATTAACATAAGCTTCAGTTCCTGTTCTTTGTCTTATCTGGGTTTTAAGGTCTTGTTTTCTTCAAGTTAATCATGCACACGTTGTACTTTGCACGTAATATTCTTCGTCTGAGGTTTGCCATCCAAGACAAGAATATTTGGAATGCACAACGCCTACATTACCTGTTGCTGTGTTCTCAATTCTGGCTTGGCATACTTTGGTTCTTAAGGCTTGTGCGGCCTCTGTCTCTTTCTTCAACTTCCATGCTCTTAGCCATTGTCACATTGTCACTTGTTTTGCCTATTATTTTTTTAATATACCGGCCACACGGTGCTTTGTCTTTCCACGCCTCTTTTCCATTCTTCTTTTTGGTCCATTATAGATCAGTCTGGTCTCACTAGTACTTGGTAAGCCTCCCTGGTATCCTCGTTTCAGTACATCTTCTTCACTGTCCTTCAGAGATTTTTCCAGTGCCCTTTTTCCTTCTTCTTCAGCTGTTTGGTGTACTTGCAACATTCCACGCTCACTTATTTTCCTTGGAAGAGACATTCTGTCAATACTAGTATGAACGAAGGGCATGATTCATTGCCATTATTTTCCTGGCCTTCCTATTCAGGGCTTAACTTTAGTTCTGCTTGAGTCCAGTCGACTATTCCAGCTGTGTATCTAATGACAGGAATTACCCAAATGTTAATTGCCTTGAGAGTATTTCCTCGACTGAGTTTGGACTTTTACATCTTCATTCTAATGATGTTATTTATATTCAACCTTCTTCTTTACTTCAGTGTGGTTTATGTTGTCAGTTTGAAGGATGCCCAGATATTTGTAGTCTTCATCCAGATTCTTGATTTTATTTCCATAGATCCTCTTTATTCCTTCAGTTTTCACTATTTTTCCTCATTTGATGGTAAGCATGGTACATTTGTCCAATCCAAATTCCCTTGCAATAACTTCACTGTTTATCTGGACAGTGTTCAGCAGGGATTCTATTTCAGATGATGTTTTTTCATACAGCTTCAAATAATCCATGTAAAGAAGATGGGATATTCTGGCAGATGTTTTTGATGTTTAATAGCCATGGCTATTCATTATTTATTTTTAAATACATTTATTATTTATTGGTTGACACTATTTGACTTTTCTGTGCAACTGCTTTGGCTGACTTGTTACTCTATCTTAATCTGCAGCCTCTGAGGAGCATATAATTTTGGAGGTGTGAGCAGAAAACTCAAAAGTAAAGCTTCTTGACATCCTTCCCCATCTTCCCCATTATTTGTGATTTCAAAGTATTTATGACAGGAAGTTGTTTTTGGAACTTTGTATCAACAAATAATCCCTCAGCTGTTCTGTTTATTTCCAGATTCCTGGGACTTTAAGCAATCTACCCGGAACATCTCTCCCTCCATTAACCAGGCCAATATTGTGGATCTTCACCCAGCCTCTGTGTACAGCATCCGCATGTTTTCCTTCAATAAGATTGGCCGCAGTGAGCCAAGCAAGGATCTGACCATCAGCACAGAGGAAGCAGGTGCCCATCCGCCTCAGGGCTGTATCCACAAGATAATTGATGAAACAAATTGGGCAATGGGCAAAGTGTGAGGAAGAGGAAGTCATGAAAGTTGAGAACACACAATTGATGTCTGTGCTTAAGACCCATTTCTTCTCCCCCCCCCCTTTTTGTGCCCAAGAGTCTGTTGTATTCACCTAAAAATCTTGTATCCATAGAAAAGATTTGGGGTGAGGGGTGAGGAGGGATGCTTAAGTCTCTGTTGCAACAATGTGTGTGTGAGAGCACGTGTCAGACTGGCAGAAGTCCTTGTTCCTTGGGGCAAAAGCTATTTGGTGGTTTTCTTGGGTTGGTTCTGTCAGGAAACTCCTTTCCTGAGCTGAGCTGTGGGCCAACTGGGCTAATCTATTCTTCAGAGAGAACTGGACCTGGCTCCCTTTAAAAGCTTGCCTAGTATATTGCACAATGAAAACATTGGTTGAGTGGAATCTCTCTGATGAAATGCCTCTGATGAAATAAACAAGCCGGTCTTCCAAAATGCCACAGAATAATTATTTTTCAGTATGATTTACAGCATTCTCTGAGCATTAAGCTGAAGGACTTTGTGGGTTTTCCAGTTGCTTTGTTGCTTGCTGCCTTCACCACTGGCTTTCTCTCCCCACCCTACCCCCTTCACAGCAAGCTGAAGCAACTGCTGCCATCTCTGAAGTTTGTAGAACAGATGCCTAAATCCATTCTAATAGGTCTGGTTCCCCTGGCATGAGCCACGGGCATGCAAAGCCACTGCCAGAAACATTCAGGGGGTTGTTTTTTCTTTTTTTGCTACCTTTCAAGAACTGGGAACAAAGAAAGAATTTCTCTGTGTAACGTGTAATGTGTCTTCCACTCTTTCAGCTCCTGATGGTCCTCCACTAGATGTCACCTTGCAGCCAATGACATCCCAAAGCATCCAGGTCACCTGGAAGGCAAGTATGCGTGTTCCATGCTTGACTGAGGGCTGGGATCAGTGGCACTTTTTAATTATTTGAACTCCAAAAACAACAGCACATGAGCAGGCATGATCCATTGGCTGATGTGGTGCAGAAGGTGCTCTTGTCTTTTCCCTAGGAGACATGTTTGAGAAGGCTGCCCCTGCCCCTGCTCCTGTTTTGGAGCTCTGGGCCTTTGACACCTGAGGCAACCAGAGAGGGATGAAATGGTGATGCAGCCCAGAGGGGGGCAATGTGGGGGAGACCCTGTGGTTCTAGTATTTAGCCCACCAGCCTTTGCTGCTGGCTTGCTTTGTGCCAAAGGTCCTGGGGGTCACTACAGAGCCTCCCTTTCAGTCCTGCTGAACTGAAGAGCACTTACAAGAAGGCATTGAACTCCTTGGCACATGACTGGATAATCAAATGCTGGAAATAATAACAGTCAATAGAAACATCAGAAGCTTTGTGCAAAGATCGATGGCACAATGGAAGACATGGTTGCTGGTCTATTATGATAGTCTGGGAGAAGTTAATATCAAGAGCGTAGTCTTTCGAGGAGACTTACTCTCACCAGTACTATTTGTCATTGCACTGGTTCCTCTTTGAACAAAGGCCATAATTCACAAACTTCAAAAACCTTTGCCAGGCTCTCCCACCTCCTTTACATGGATGAGCTGAAGCTGTAAGGAAAAACATCGTCTGAAATAGAATCCCTGCTCAGCACTGTCCATATATACAACCACGAAAATGCAATAGAATTTGGAATGGACTAATGTGCTTTCTTACCGTCAACATGAAAAAAATAGTGAAAACTGAAGGAAAGATGTCCGATGGAAATCACTCTGGAGTCTGGATGAAGACAAACACTAAAAATACCTGGGCATCCTTCAGGCTGGCAACATCAACCACACTGAAGTAACGAAAGTTAAACATAAATAGCCTCATTAGAGTGAAGAAGATCTAAAAGTCAAAACTCAGTGGAGGAAATGCTGTCAAGGTAATTCCTGTCATTAGATATCCAGCTGGAATAGTCGACTGGACTCAAGCAGAACTAAAGTTAAGCCCTGGATAGGAAGGCCAGGAAAATAATGGCAATGAATCGTGCCCTCCTCTGTGTGCACAAATGGAGCTGTGGGTGTGAGCTTGCCCACCGCTCACAGGGAACCTTCCCCTCCCCCCCGACTGCCAGTCCACCCAGCCAGAAAGGTTGGGGAACTTTTCTTTAACAACCTCAAACCACATCTGCCTGCCCCAGGTTCTTGGGTGGACTCGATAGATGCCAAATCCAATGTAAAACATCTGGCTGACTGGCCAACCATAATAATAATTTATTAAATGTATCTGCCACCTGACTCCCAGTGCCCACCACCCAGTGATTCTGAGTGGTTATTTTAAAAATAAATAGATAAATATTTAAATAATAATAATTTCTTTTTAAATGCTGAGGAGAGAGCTATATTTGCAGTAAGTGCTTCAGTTGAACGACTGGGTTAAATATCTGAGGCAGGGGCTCCCTTCTTGGCCTGCAAGGAGCTTGTATTCTGTCTTAAGAGGAAGGTTAAAAACAAGAGTGTTCTTGGCTCGTACTAAAACCACCCAGCCTTTCTGGTGGGGGTCTCGACCTCAGGGATCCTGCTCTTCACCTCAGAGCCCTTCCTTCCCTAGGAGCTGGCAGAGTGCCGGAGAGGGCTTCCACCTGCCCACTTTTTCTGCTGTATCCTTCTTTTTGGATCTGTAGTACTGTACCAATAGGCAGACCAACTCTTCCGCCTTTCTCCATTGCCGGCTGAGCTCCTGTCATCCAGAGCATGGGAATGTAAGGAGGGCAGGCTACATCGATGGCTTGGTAGGCTCTTGGGCCATTTGAACAAGCCTGTGCATCAGTCAGTTGAAACTGGGATGGGAATGTGGGCAGTCAATATTTAAGTGGTTAGGTAGGGGAGTTACTCCCCTCTCTTACCTTGAACCTGCCTGCCATGCTCTGATTTTTCCCTGGACTCTCTTCCCTATTTTTACTCCTCTTCTTTACGGGCCGACCTCGTAGGCCCCAAAGAAAGAACTCCAGAACGGGGTTATCCGAGGCTACCAGATTGGCTATCGGGAGAACAGCCCAGGAAGCAGTGGGCAGTACAGCATTGTGGAGATGAAAGCCACGGGGGACAGTGAAGTCTACACCCTCGACAACCTGAAGAAATTTGCCCAGTATGGTGTGGTGGTGCAGGCCTTCAACCGGGCAGGCACTGGCCCCTCGTCCAGTGAAATCAATGCCACCACCCTGGAGGATGGTAAGTCCTCACAATTTCTTGGCAGTTTAGCAGCTATTGCATTTTATTTCAGTCGATCCAGGCTTTCCTGGAAGATGGTACCCCTCCACCTAAAAGCTGCTATATCTTCCTAAAGGCTGGCCTGTTTCTGTTTTCCATGCATAAGAGGATTTATTTGTTTCATCATCAGAGGCAGAGGTAATTGTTAGGAGAAGCATGTGAGCTGCCCATTGGGTTTTATTATGTTCTAGGCATTTTGGAGTTCTAGGTGCCTGCAAATAGGCGGCGATTTCTCTTTGGGAGCTGAAATAAATAGTAGTCACTATTCTGTGGTGATCACCATTCGGACAAGTGTGTGAATGGAAGAGAGCAAGCCTTTCTGACCTGGAATGCCTCATCTCTCTCCCCGGTGTCAGTGTGACATCTGGAGGTGAAAGGGCCTGCACAGACTGCCAGTCTGATTTTGCTGATTATGGGTGCCCTGTGCTCCTCCTTACCCCAGGGGAAACCCTGGGCCTTCCTTGAATGCCACTCTGATAAGTGCTTGAAGTGTGTCATCCTTCAGCACCCCAGATTGGATTGGTGAGGGTAGCTTTGAGTCTCTCCAGGGCTCACTTGTGCAGCTGCCACCCCATCTCCAGAGCTCACCACCAACAATGCCTTGTGCAAAATGCAGCAGGTGGTCCTGCCAAGGAGCAGTTCTGCTGTGCCTGCAGAGGCCCTGTTTTCTCTGGGGATTTTCCACAGGTTTTCATGGGGAGGAGATCAACGCTTGGAAAACAAAAGAAAAGTTTCTTCCTCGTTGGTTCAGCAGTTTTTCATACTTAATTAAGGCCCTCATTAGCCTGTCAAAGCAGGATCGTTTCCTGCCTCGATTAGCACTCCTCCTGGGGTATTCAAGGGCCCCTGTTTTAGCAATAGTGTTATTTCCCATAATTATATTACCTTCATTTTCTTCAAACGGACTCTCTATTAGTTTATAACACCAGCCCCTAATTACAGCATGCATTCGGCTTCACACGTAAATAAACTGAAACAATCATCCTTTTCCGAGTGATCATTAGGATGATATATCGTCATTTAAATGCTCATAAAAATTAGAGATCTCTCTTTGGGGGCAGCGGGTTCTCATTACCTCTACCCCAAACACTCGCTTCATCTTTCTTTCTTCTAGCAACTGCACAGCCTTGTGGGTCTAAATGCAAAGACCTTATCCTGAGACTCTGGGGAGCATGGATGGACTGGCAAATTAATCTGTCCACCTGTTTGAATGGCCAAGGTGCTGTGGCAACCAGGGGCCTCCCTTTTAATGCGTTTCCCTTTTCAGTTCCCAGCCAGCCCCCTGAAAATGTGAGGGCCTTGTCCATCACCTCCGATGTGGCCGTCATCTCGTGGTCCGAACCCCCTCGGAGCACACTCAACGGCATCTTGAAGGGCTACCGTGTCATCTTCTGGTCCCTTTACATGGATGGTGGTGAGTTGGGAGCAATGTGCCCATTGCCTCCTTTATTTCATTTTCACTAATGGAATTCAGTGTGGCATCGTATCTGGAGGGCAGAAGGCTGTGTTTCCTCCACCAACACATCAGATCTTCTGATGGCTCATGTCAGAAATGATGTTCTTCCTACCCTCCAACTGGATACTGGAGGCCAAGCTGGGGCTGCCTGTCACTCAGCGCCTCTTATGCCACTGCAAGATAAGGGAATTCACTGTCCTTTGGGAACCTCTTGCAATTGTTTGCCATGTTCCAGTAGCTGCCTCTTGCTGGGTTTGGATCCAGCGCACTTTCTCAGGGATTCTTGGAGTCACTTTGAGGGCTACAGTGCTCCTCGAACCTGCCTCCCACTCAAGGCAAGCAAATAACAGAAGCAAATTCCCTTCCTGAGCCCCAGAGCCTCCCTCAGCTGTGTTTCAGGCAAGTGAATCAGGCTGTGGGCAGGAGGGCCTGGGTCGGCAGGGCGAGGGGAGGGTCTGAACCAGGGGTCCTGAATAGAGGCCCCAGGGGTCCTCAGGCCATAATAATATGGAGGCGCAGTAAGTTTCTGAGGTGGCCTCCTTCCTCACATAAATATTGAAATTGACCCTACATGATAACAAATGAGCATAATAAGCAGGACAGGTAGTAAATTACCTTCTGTTTCTAAAGAACAGTGGCTGTGAGGTGGGGGGAGTCATAAGCGAGGCTCACAAGGGGCCAGGATTAAAAAAAAAACCTTGAGAAAACCAGCTTCTTCTTTCTTTGCTCTCCAACATGCAGTGGTGGCTTACTACTTTGGGGGGTTCTGTGGGCTGGACTACTAGACTCTTTGCGGGTGTGCACGACATCCTGTGGGGGAGAGAATGCACTGCCTTCCACAGAATGTGTCTGGCCCATGAAAGGCTCCCCCCCCCGTTTTGGGGGGCCTTTCCAGTGCTAAGCGTTGTGTCGTTTGGGGGCTGGGAATCAAGCCAAAGAGGGCAGGGCGGCACCTCCGTGACATGGGTTGCAGGGGCACCGCTGCTGCTGCTGCGCTGGGTTCTGGCTCTGCCGCCTGCCCTGGGCAAATTGAGCTACGGCAGGCCGAGCCGGGGGACTGCGGAGGGCAGCGGGAGCCTTGCCTGCCTCTGCACGGGGTGTTCTTGCTTCCTGAACAGAGTGGGGGGAGATGCAGAACGTCACCACCACTCGGGAGCGAGCAGAGCTGCGGGGCATGGAGAAGTTCACCAACTACAGCGTGCAGGTCCTGGCCTACACCCAGGCAGGCGATGGGGTCCGCAGCAACGTCCTCCACATCCAGACCAAGGAAGACAGTGAGTGCCTAAGGGGAAGCGGGGTGGGGGGGGCAGTTCCCTGCCTGTGAAGAGCCCCCTCCACGGCGCCTGTGTGGGGGACAGCTGCCCTCTTTGGGGTGGCGAAGATTCTGCTTTGCTGTGGCTCCGTGGGGCCTGCCCTGGGGGCCTGGGACTTCTTCGCTCTCCCCCCTTTTCTCCCTCCCTCCCTCCCTCCCTCGGGAGTTGGGGAAGCAAGAGTTTGCCGCCCCACTTAACCTAGTTGTACGGTCTGTTCTACCATCCCAGGGCAGCCTGACACTGCGGTTCCTGCAGTGGCTCTGGCCTGCACTTCTGGCCTCCCTCCTGGGAGGAGACAGGGTGTCGTTTGGGCCGCAGGACAGAGTCAGGGGCTGCTGGGTATCAGAGGCCCTAGAGAAGCCAGAGGGCCAGGAAGCTTGCAAGGAGGCAGTACAGAGACCTGCAGAGTCCACCCGGAGAGAGCCGCCCACTGAAGGATCAGAAAAGGCCCCGTAGAGCACATGCTGGCTTTGGCCAGCCTGCCCTTTTGCCCTATCTCAGGGCAGGAAAGGGCGCTTCTCCTGGGCTGCACTCTAGCGCCTCAGGGGAGGGTAAGCGCAGTGGGCAAAGCCCACCCGGAGGGCAGCATCCCCAGGTGTGGGCTGGCCGGCTGATCCCTTTCAGCAGACTTCCTGTGCCCGTGGCAAGAGAGCATTCTGCTGGAGCCCCACTCCCTTAGCCCCTTGCTCTGCTTGTCTCGGTCAGTCGGTCAAGGATCTCCAGCTGGGCTGGCAGCAGGCTCCCTGCAGAAACGGCAGAAGCTGGTCTGAAGGGAGAGGCTGTTGTCCAGCCAGTGAAACCTTTGGTGGCTGGCACAACTGGGGTAAAAGAAGAGCACTGTCCCCCACCCCCTCGGGCAGGGCACTGAGTTGTGCTCCTTCCCTCCTGTGGCAGCATGGCAGCCGTGCAGCCCACCTAGAGAGGAGGCCAGGGCTGGAGGGAGGCCTTGAGAATCACACCTCTTCTTTCCTCTTGCAGTTCCTGGTCCTCCTGCCGGGATCAAAGCGGTGCCTTCCTCTGCCAGCAGCGTTGTGGTGTCTTGGCTTCCACCCTCAAAGCCTAATGGAGTTATCCGGAAGTACACCATTTTCTGCTCCAGCCCAGGCTCTGGCCAGCCGGTGAGCAGCTGTGATGGGGTTCCTGGGAGAGGGAGTGGGTCATAGTTGCCGGCCACTGAACCAGCAGGGTGCCAAGCACTGTCGGTCCCCTGAAGAGAGGACTAGCCTCAGGCAGCTTTGCTCTGGGGATCCTTAGCCCAGGTTGTGATCAGGAGCTGCCAGAAGCAGCCCTCAAGTTGGTGGGCCATCTCAGACTATTTTGGACCCCAGGATGGGGTAGGGAAGAACAATGTGATAGCGGGTTAGGCCTTTCTCCCGTAGGATTTTCTCTCCCTCCCTCCTGCCATTGTTCCCTTTCACCACATCCCATAACTTACAGGCTGACAAGTGTATCGTTGCTGCTTTTACAAAGCAGAAATAGATTTAAATGGCCAGCATTCATTTACTAATTCAACTTAAATCCTGCCTAATGGCCAACCCCAATATTGCAGAAATCTCTATTTGAAACACAAGGCGTTTAACAAGACACCAGTAAAAGTCAAGGATAAATGGCATTCATGAGTTAAAACTTACTTTGTCAGAATCATCTACTTGAGAGATTCCTTTTCCATGGGGAGGGGAAGCATCAAGTGCTGACTTCACCTGTGCAGCGGGCAGGCCCTTCCCTGATGGAGAAACCCCCTTCCCTCAGGTCAGTCCGAGCAGGAGGGTGCCAAATTAAGGGTACCCGGAATGTCCTTCCAGTGCCAACTGCTTGGCCTTGCCAATCAAAAGCCCAATTGTCCCCTCCAGGGTTGTTGTGTTCCCTAGGGTGGCCTTGGCTTTTGCTAGAGAGTTGGGTGCAAATTAGGAGACAGTTTTGGGCCGGTTCTGCTCTGAGCTCTCTGCCAAAGAATAGACTGAGGCTGGTCTACAGGAAAGGCTTTGGAGAGAAAAAGCATTTCCGTTCCTGTGCCATAGGGTGGCTGGTCCTTGGTCTCGGCTGGCCATACACACCTCCTAGTTGCAGGAGGTAGGATCGGTTAGGCTGCTCTGTCCTAGGCCTCTGTGGATCTTGCTGATTTTTCAAGCATGCTTTAGGGATTTCCCAGTGATTTGGCAGAAAATTTGGCTTCATGCTTAATTGAAACGTGACTACTTCCATGTCCTTCTTGCACCAGCAGCTGGTTAAGGTTATGTTGGGTTGGGAGAAGTACCTTCAAGCCACGACAAGCTTTTTTGGTTAGTCACATTGCAGATAAAATCACTCATAGCTTCTTGAGCTGCAGAAATCCGTGCCTTGCAAAACCATGTGGAATTCATTTGAACTATGAACCCCAAGAAGGTTGATGGGGTTTTCTGTGGAATTAACTCTGTCACATGTAGTCTAGCTCCTTCTCTCCCCTGGCTTTTCAGAGTTACCAGGAGCAGATGATATTGGGAACTGGACTAGAGAAACGACAAGTGCCTTTTTGAAAGTGGGAATGGTATTGCCATGAAATGAGCATATGCTTCCATCTCAAACATGCTCTTCTTGTGGAAGATTACAGAGAAAGTCTTGGGGTCCTGGGATAAAGTGGATATGGATTCTAATTAAGCTTGGGATGTTCCCTGTAAAAGGGCTGTGGAAATGGCCTTCTCCTGTAGAGACATCAAGGCAGCTGTTCTGATAATACTGGTTTCAAGTTCAACTTATTGCAATATGAGAGCTGAGATATGATGGCTGAGACCCATCTTGAAACAAACAAACAAACAAATAAATAACAGCATTAGAAGCATCATCTACAGAACAGGCTCTGGTTGTTGCTCCTTCTGGTCCATGCAGAACACGGACTCCTTTGTTCCATCTAGCACAGTTGCACCAGTGGCAGCAGCAACAAAAAAATGGATGCAGCCCAGATCTTAGTTGGCCCCCAAAGCTTCCTGGGAACATTCAGGCTCTGTTAGGTTGGGAAGGAGGGCGGGGACAGCATTTGCTTATCAAGATCCCTTTCTGCAGTTCATTTTAACATCTGAGCCCTTCGTTTCCAGGGCAACATAATCTTTTCATCAAAGCAACTGATGAAGCTGCTGGGATCTGATATTGTTTCCTTGGCATCTTGTCAAGGTTGCCATTTGGCTTAAAATTATGCATGCAATGTAATATTTATGCTTGCATATTTAAACACTGGTTAGATTTAAGTATTCTGCCTGTGGATCTATCAATCCATGTTCCAAGATGTCAAACCAAAATTGTTTGGGCACAGGGATGAGGTGTTTGTCCGTGAGTCAGGCTTGGCATTGGCGCTTCCAAGGCAGCCGCATGCACCCCTGGGTGGCAGCCTAGAGTCTGGAATGCAAGACTTCCCCCGGGAGGAGGAAGAGGAGGACGGGAAAGCCTCCGTTCCATCTAACCCCAGAGAAAAGCCCAGATGCTGAGGACCTAAGGGCTTTGGGCAGCCGCGTGGCCAGCCTGCTTGCCTGGTTCCACGTGGATGTGCCTTGGGCCACAGTTTAAAAGTGGTCCACCCAGGCAACCTGGACGCTCCATCAAGCCAACGATCAGTGCAGGTCCCAGCAGCCTGAAGCCTCTCTTGAACAGGCATTTCCTCTGCTTGCCCTAGAACCATCTTGCAGGAGTCAGAAGCAGGGCCTACTGGCAGTTGTGAGTTGTAATAGGGTGACAAACACACAAGTAGCCACCATTTGCCAGCTCCAGGCCAATAATGTAAGCCTTGCATTTTGATGACGCAGGAGACAGGGTAAGGTCAAGCCTCAGAGCTGAGAACTGGAATATTTCCCCCTTTAGCTTCTTAAATGGCAGAGATTGGGGCTATTTAACTTGTTTAATAAAAGAACCCAAGTTAGAGGTGAAAAGTGAAGTTGCAGGTATTTTTTGTTTAAAACAGAAGCAGGCAGTGAAGAAATCCAAAAGTATTGGAAATGGAGAGTAACTAATAAACTTGGTCCATTGTAGGAAGAAAAATCTATCTCCACAAATGTATGAGATCTTGCAGAAGTTGAGGAAAGCGCTTAGGGAAAAGCCTTTCTCCTAAGACCAGACAGCAGGGGAGTTGCTGAGATTTTGGATAGACCAAGAAGGAAGTGAAGGTGTATATCAGGGAGGGCCTTTAAGCATGAGATAGGCAACTTTAGCAATGGCTCAGGGGTTGCTAATGCTGTCTCCAGGGACACAGGCCTGTGGGGGGTAGCTGTTGGGGTAGGTGGGTTCCCCAGAGGCATCTGCTGGGCAAGCAGGAAAGCAGTCTGATCCAGCTGCAGGCCTGTTCTCCTTCGGTTCTCCTGCAGGCTCCCAGCGAGTATGAAACAAGTCCAGAGCAGCTGTTCTATCGCATTGCACACCTGAATCGTGGGCAGCAGTACCTGCTCTGGGTTGCCGCTGTCACCTCTGCAGGGCGGGGCAACATGAGCGAGAAAGTCACCATTGAACCTGCGGGAAAAGGTTTGCAAGCGGAACGGGGAGCGTCTGGCAGCTCAGCTGCTGTGGGGCCCCCCACCATGTCACCCTCCCCCTCTTTTGCAGCTCCAGCCAAGATCATCTCATTTGGAGGCACAGTTACCACCCCGTGGATGAAAGATGTGCGATTGCCATGCAGTTCAGTGGGGGATCCTCTCCCAGCTGTGAAGTGGACTAAAGACAGGTATTTTTTTTTAACCAAGGTGGTGGTGGTGGTGGGGCTTGGAAGGTCTCTGGCCAGGCCCTGCCTTTCTCATGTTCAGGTCTTCTTTTGCAGCGATGATTCGGCTATTCCGGTCATTTTGGATGGCCATCGCCAGATCCAGTCCAACGGCACCCTGATTCTGCGCTCTGTGAAAGCAGAGGACTTGGGCTATTACACCTGCACTGCCACAAATAGCTGGGGATTTGATACCATCATTGTCAACTTGCTGGTACAAGGTGAGCTATCAGAAGGAGCTCCTCCCCTCCCCCCCCTTCTGGAGGGAGCTTTGTCTTTAGGACAGGGAAGCTGGACAGCTCATAGCCCCAAAGAATTCCTGACTTCTCTGCCCGGAGTGCCCAGCTCAATGAGGTCCTACAGCCGAACATGGAGGAGCCGGGTGAGAAGGAAGCTGACCCAAATGGCCTTCCCTTTCAGTCCCTCCGGATCAGCCCCGGCTGATGGTGTCCAAGACTTCGGCTTCATCTATCACCTTGGCCTGGATTCCTGGTGACAATGGTGGCAGCTCCATCCGAGGCAAGTTGAAGGGAGGGTTACTGCGCTTGCCAGGTAGACGGAGGAAGCTTGGATGCTCCTGGATGTCTCCCCTTCCTTCTCTGGATTTGGGCCTAGTGTATGAGAGAAGAGGGTGGGTGGGAGAGGGAGAGAGAGAACAGTTCTGGCTGCAGTTTATTTTAAGAAAGTCAGGGAAGGTCAGGCCATTCCTTCTTACTTGGGCTCAGGTTTCTTGTGCCTTCCCAACCAGCTTATTTGGGGTGGGGGTGGGGGGGAATCCAATCCTCCATTTTTATTTCACAACAAGGCTTTAGTCTGCTAGAGTTGAAAGGTAGCAGCTGGTGCAAGATCACCCTGGAATCAGTGAGGGCTCCAAGATGCATTTCCCCGGTCTCGGCCTGACTCCTGGCGTAAAGCTGTGTGCCAGTGCCTTCTTCACCCACTTCAATGCCCTCAGGGAAACAATGGCAGCCCCAGAAGGAGGAGGGAAGGGAGTTTTCACCTTGCAATTAATTAAACACATGGAAATAATTACAAGGCAGTCTCCCTAGCCAGCAGCATTTGGTCGATGTGTTTCCTTTTAATTGAAAGCGCCAGATACAGCCAGAAGTGCTGCAGTGCATCTGATGGGGGTAGAATCCCCTGCCTGGACTGCTTTATTGCTTGGTTGGGGACAGTGGGGGTGGAGGACTTCCAAGAGGAGCAAGAAGAGGGATGAGCGGCTATGGAGGAGCACAACTGCAGGAACCCAAGAGGCTGTTTTCTACTTCACGGCGCATGTGGGGGGAATAGGTGGGAGCAGGTCCCCAGCTGCCCAAATAGATCTCTACCTCTCTCTCTGGCACAAGCACCCAACCGCAGGACCCACACCCCTCCCTGATGACACGCATAGATGGCCTTGAGGCAGCTTGCACCTTCCAGTTTGATTAGCTTTGCTTATTGAGCTCTGAATTTGCCTTTGGCCAAATGGAAGGTGGCTGTCTTGAAGACTGGGCATCCAATGGAAGATTTGCCCGTTTCTTCCCTGGCAGGAGACACCCAGCTCTCCTGGGGGTGAGGGGAGGGAGGGCTTTAGCTTGAGCTATTGGCACGAACTGGGATGGGGTGGGGTGAGGAGATGGCAGAGGCTCCTGCTGCGCGGACTCCCTTCTTTGACTTGCTGCCTTTGCTGCACCCCTGCAGGCTTTGTGCTCCAGTACTCGGTGGATAACAGTGAGGAGTGGAAGGACGTGTTAATTGCTTCCGCAGAGCGCTCCTTCAAGCTGGGCAGCCTGAAATGCGGGACCTGGTACAAGGTGAAGCTGGCAGCCAAGAACAGCGTTGGAGCTGGTCGCATCAGCGAGATCATTGAGGCCAAGACCCATGGCAGAGGTGACTGGGCCTGGGGAGGCAGCAACCGGGAGGATGGGAGCCTTGCAGAGTGGAGGTTGGGAATTGTCCAGAGGAACGAAGACCAAGAGGCTTTCTTAGAGTTGGAGTTAATTGGGAAAGAAAGACTTCAGAGAGGGAAACTGTGGTTCCTGCACATCTTTTAACAAATGGTGCATAAAAATGCTGTCCATCCTGCTGTTTTCCTGGCCTGGAGCTCATCTGAAGGAGGAATGGCCTCCTGTGGCAGTATTTTACCCTGGCCTCCTAAGGGACTCGTTTTAAACAAGGCAGACAAGTTTATTATAATGGTTTGCAGCCAGCATCAGTGGTTTCAAAGATTTGCCCATTTCAGAGACAAGTGCAGCACCTGAAGCCTAATTGAAATATTACACCCATCAAGTCGATTGCAAGCTTGGTGCTGTTCTTACCTGGACCATTTAGAAACAAAGCCTTCTTGTAAATCTTCTCGTGTTGAGAAGGCGTCCTAATGAATACAGGATCCTTATGGAAGGATCATGAACACTTTTCCCTTTACAGAGCTCCCTCTGTCCCCTCCCCTTTCCTTCTTTTCTAGAGATATTTTGAATGTTTTTGAATTACTAATGATTTAAAATTAATTTTTATATAGCTAGCAACCAACATGGATGTTGTGCAGCCTGCAACTCAACAAGTATTAATTCAATCTCTTTTGGCAGAAGGAGAAAAATTAATTAACCCCCTTTTTTAGAGTGGGGAGGAAGCCGATCCTTTAGTGTTCCATCTCTTCAGCACAGCTGGGAAAGGGCAGCTGTCTGAGGAGCCTGACTGAAGGGAGCACCTGCCCAGGTTATGCTGCTGCTGTATCAGACAGCTCGTGGGGAGCTCTGGCTTTTATAATGCCTCAATCAATGGTGGTGATGGTGATGAAGAAGAAAATGTGTGCTTTACATTCTATTGATTAGCGGGTTAGGCAGTACACCTTAAGGGAAGTGCTTCTATTCTATTCTATTCTATTCTATTCTATTCTATTCTATTCTATTCTATTCTATTCTGTATTCTGTTCTGTTCTGTATTCTGTTCTGTATTCTGTTCTGTTCTATTCAATTGTTCTGTTCTATCAAAGCTCACCTTCCTCCTCCTTCTTGTAGAGCCATCTTTCAATAAGGACCAACATCTGTTCACCCACATCAACTCCACCCATGCCAGACTGAGCCTGCAAGGCTGGAATAATGGGGGCTGCCCCATTGTGGCAATTGTCCTGGAGTTCCGACCCAAAAGCACCTGGGCTTGGCAGAGTCTGCGGGCTAATTACTCCAACGAAGTCTTTCTGACTGACCTGCACGAAGCCACTTGGTATGAGCTGCGCATGAAGGCGTGCAACAGTGCCGGCTGCGGCAACGAGACCCTACAGTTCGCCACCCTGGACTACGATGGCAGTGAGTGTGGATTGGCTGGGGCAGGTTATAAGCCCCCATGGCCTGTGGGTCGGGCTTTTCCAGGGGGTGCACAGCTTGTGCTTTGGCGCTTCTTCTGCACAGGCACCATTCCGCCTATTAAGTCTGCGCAAGGGGAAGGAGATGATGTCAAGAAGCTTTTCACCATCGCTTGCCCTGTCATCTTGGCCACACTTGGCGTTGCGTTGCTTTTTGTTGTTCGAAAGAAGCGGAAGGAAAAGCGCCTGAAGCGTTTGCGAGGTGAATGCTTGGTTTATTTATTTATTTATTTATTTATTTATCATATTTTTATACCGCTCCCTCTCCCAAAAAGGGACTCGGGGCGGTGTACAGCCTACTAAAAACACATAAAAAATACACTATAAATACAATTAAAAATATATTAAACGCGATTGGTCCGGCTGTGTCCCATCAAAATTAAATTTAGAAATATAAAATCAGGGATCTGAATAAAAATTAAAAATTTATTATTAAAACCGAATTAAGTTTAAAAACCGAAACCTGATTACTGGGCCAGGCCAGCCTGTCTAAAAAATAGAGTTTTAACTGCGCGCCGGAAAGTCAGAATATCTGTCATGGCACGTATCTCCGGGGGGAGATCATTCCATAGGGAGGGAGCTCCCACAGAGAAAGCCCGAACTCTCGGGGCCGTCAGCCGACAACGGCCGGGCGGCGGTACCCCAAGAAGGGCAACCCTGTGGGAGCGTACTGGGCGGCGGGAGGTTGACGATGGCAGTAGGCGGTCCCGTAAGTATGGGTCCTGAGCCATGGAGCACTTTAAATGCCATCAGTACCACCTTGAATCGAATCCGGAAGGCCACAGGAAGCCAGTGCAGCCTGCGGAGAAGCGGTGTAACATGGGAGCTCCAAGGGACACCCACGATCACCCGCGCGGCTGCATTCTGGACCAACTGCAACCTTCGGAGACTCTTCAAGGGGAGCCCCATGTAGAGAGCATTGCAATAATCCAGGCGGGAGATAACGAGGGCGGAAGTGACTGTGCGAAGTGCGCCCAGATCCAGAAAGGACCGCAACTGGTAGATCAGATGAATCTGATAAAAAGCCCCCCTGGCGACGGCCGCTATGTGTTCTTCTAAAGACAGCCGTACGTCCAGGTGGACACCCAAGTTGCGCGCCCCTTCCATGGGGGTCAAAACCTCTCCCCCCACGGCCAGCGAAGGAACCAGCTGGCTGTATCTGGGCGCAGGAAACCACAGCCACTCGGTTTTGGTCGGGTTGAGACGAAGCCTGTTACGACCCATCCAACTCCGCACGGCCTCCAGGCACCGGGACATCACTTGGACGGCTTCGTTGGGGTGGCCCGGGGTGGAGATGTACAGCTGAGTGTCATCAGCTTACTGATGGAACTCCACCCCGAAGCCACGGATGACCTCACCCAGCGGCTTTACATAAATGTTGAACAGCAGGGGCGAGAGCACCAACCCCTGAGGGACTCCACATAGTAGGGGCCTCGGGACCGATCTCTGCCCCCCCATCAACACAAATTGCGAACGGTCGGAGAGGAAGGAGGTGAACCACCGTAACACGGTGCCTCCCACCCCCAACCCCTCCAACCGCCGCAATAGGATACTGTGGTCGACAGTATCAAAAGCCGCTGAGAGATCTAACAGGACCAGGACAGAGGAACAGCCCCTGTCCCGGGCCCTCCAGAAGTCATCCACCAACGCGACCAACGCCGTCTCCGTGCTGTGCCCGGGCCTGAAGCCCGATTGGAGGGGGTCGAGATAACTTGCTTCATTCAGGTACTGCGGGAGCTGACGTGCCACCACACTCTCAACAACCTTCACAACAAAGCGAAGGTTGGAGACAGGACGATAATTAGATAACAATGCTGGGTCCAGGGACGGTTTCTTGAGGAGGGGCCGCACCACCGCCTCTTTCAAGGCGGCGGGTAACAGCCCCTCTCTCAAGGAAGCGTTTATAATACCCTGGAACCAGCCTCGTGTCACCTCCCGAGTGGCCAGGACCAGCCAGGAGGGGCACGGGTCCAGCAAACAGGTGGTGGCATTCAGCCCCCCCAGTATCCTGTCCACGTCCTCCACAGTAACAGGATCGAACTCAACCCAGTTGACCTCACCGATATCCACCCCCGCCCCCCCGCCCGGAGATGCCCAGTCGGAGTCCAGTTCATCCCGGATCTGAGCGATTTTGTCCTGCAGAAACCTAGAAAACTCCTCAGCCCGTCCCTGCAAGGGGTCCTCCCGCGCTCCCACCTCCGGAGGGAGCGGGTCACCCTGAACAGGGCGGCTGGGCGGTTTTCCGTGGACGCAATAAGGGTGGAGAGGTAGGACCTCCTCGCCATCCTTATCGCCACTAAATACTTCTTGATATAAGATCGTAATAGTGTTCGGTCAGACCCAGAGCAGCTAGCCCTCCAACTGCTCTCTAGGCGTCTTTTCCGGCACTTCATCTCCCTTAGCTCCTCAGAAAACCAGGGAGCCACCTGGGATTGGCACCGGATCAGAGGCCGCAAGGGCACAACTCGGTCAAGGGCCCCAGCAGCCACCCTATCCCAGGTGGCGACCAAGCCCTCAACCGAGTCGTGTGTGTGAGCTTCGGGAAATGGCCCAAGCTCTGTCAGGAACCTATCAGGGTCCATCAGGCGCCTGGGGCGGTACCATTTTAATTGGTCCCTGCAGCTGCCTAGGTAGGTGGGTTGGGGGGAGAAAGGCGGATGCTGCAGGATGGGAGCCTCGTTAGAGCTGGCGGTAGGGAAGTCCTTGACCTACACTTGGGACTGGACTGGAAAATTCACGGTTAAGCGCTGCAGCCATTAAGAGAGGCTTCACAAGACAACACCTGGTTTTACAGCCTCTTTTGCTGCAGTCGTTAAGTCAGCATCACATGGTCGTGATTTGCAACCTTCCCTGCCAGCTTTCCACTGACTTTGCTTGTCAGAAGCTGGCTGGGAAGGACACCAATGGCGGGACTGTCAGTCACCAAGCACGCAAATTGCAGCCAGGTGACAATAGGGATGCTGAGACGGACGTAAGTGCAAGTACTGGTCATAAGTCACTTTCCCATTGCTGTCATCCCTGAAGGAATGCTGGTAAGTTGAGACTGCCTGCATGGGCATTAATTCCTCTTGGTTTCTCTGTGAACTTGGGGCCCCGAGGAGACCTTTAGCCTTAGCTCCCCATAGAGAGGACACTCCCCACCCCAGGCCAGAGCACCCACGGTGACCTCTCGGACTGAACCGAGCTGCACAGGAGCAGTTGGGGCAGAGGGCTGTTTCTGCTGCCTCCATTCAGGCCTCTGCTCTTTCTCTTGCAGATGCCAAGAGTTTGGCTGAAATGCTCATCAGGTGGGTCACCACATTCAAATCTTGTTGGTTTAGCATTTTGATGCAGGGTGGATACAGACGGCCTCGAGTCCCAAATGCTCTCCTCCTTCTTCTCCTCCTTCACAGTAAGAATAATCGTAGCTTTGACACACCAGTGAAGGGTCCTCCCCAAGGTCCTCGGCTGCACATCGACATCCCCCGAGTTCAGCTGCTCATTGAGGACAAAGAGGGGATCAAGCAGATTGGTGAGTGGCTTCGCTTCACCTACTAGTTCAGGGGCCTGGCCTTGTCCTCAGAGCTGGCTCCTTTCTCCCTGGGTCTGGGAATGGGGTGGCTCAACTGTGCAGGTGTGATTGCAGTCCTAGGTGGTCCTCCTCTTCCCAGCATCAACTGGTTGAATGGTGTTTTGGGACTCTTGGCAAGCATGTTTGGTGTGGCCAATTGCTGGTGCATGCTTTCCTCTCTACCCCCAATGTGGCTCTTGCAGGAGGGGTTGGGGGAGGGGCTATTGCTTCCTAGCAGTCCCGGGATGGGAGGTTATTATCCCAATTTATTTCCCATAGGAGATGACAAAGCAACCGTCCCAGTTTCTGACCCAGAATTCAACCAGACTGTCAATCCGCAGACCTTCTGCACAGGGGTATCGCTACACCATCCCGCACTGATCCAGAACACGGGGCCTTTGATTGATATGTCAGACATCCGCCCTGGCACAAGTAAGCACTGCAGACAGAGGCCTTCACCCAAGCAGAGAAGCTTTAAAGCAAATTCCTCTGAAGGCACGGAGGGAGGGGAGAGAGCTCTGGGGGACTCTTGGCGCTATGTAGCCAAATTCTCTGTCTCTAGCTCAGGTTGGGTTTCTGACAGCAGCCAGCTCTAATCAAAGAGGCTTTGAATCGTGTAGTTATGTTAGTCTATACTGACAGTGCTGGAACAGTGAGGTTGTGAGAACCTGACCATTTATGCCCTTTATCTGCAAAATAAATGTATTGGGGTTTGGCATGTGGCCAGACAGTAGCCCACTTTTAGTGATTTCAGGTCTTGCCTCCCCAAAATTTAGAGGGACCGAATGAAAACTGGTCTGTCTAGCTCTTCTCTGCTCTCTGATGATCCTATACATTTATTTTATTTTGTCAAGCGATTATTAGATAACAGGTATAAGTATAAACATGATTATGAATACATGAAATGGATAAGAATAAGGGAAAAAAAAGAAACAATAGGACAGGGACGGTAGGCACGTTGGTGCACTTATGCACGCCCCCTTCAGACCTCTTAGGAAAGGGGTGAGGTCAATAGTAGACAGTCTAAGGTTAAAGTTTTTGGAGTTTGGGGAAGAAACCACAGAGTCAGGTAGAGTATTCTAGACATTGACCACTCTGTTGCTGAAGTAGTATTTCCTGCAATCACGTTTGGTGCGGTTTACCTTGATTTTTTATCTATTGTGTGGTCTTGTATTATTGTGGTTGAAGCTGAAGTATTCATTGACATTGCAATATATAATTTTATGTACTATACTTAAGTTGAACCGAAGGCGACGTAGTTCTAGATTTTCTAGGTCTAGAATTTCGAGTCTGGTGGCATAAGGTATTCTGCTACAAGTAGAGGAGTGGAGAACTCTTGTGAAGTATTTCTGGACATTCTCAATTGTATTAATATCATAGTAATGCGGGTTCCAGACTGATGAGCTGTATTCACGTATTGGTCTAGCAAATGTTTTGTATGCTGTAGTTAGTAGAGTGATATTACTGGAGAAAAAGCTACGTAGGATTAGGTTTACAACTCTTAATGCCTTTTTGGCTATGTAGTTACAGTGGGCTCAAGTACCTAGATCATTTGAGATGAGTACTCCAAGGTCCTTGACAGAGTTTGGGTCATCAACAAGGTCTTGACTATTCAAGCTTGTATTTTATTTTCTGATTTTTTTTTTGCTAATATGTAAGACAGAGCGTTTATTTGTTGAGATTTGAAGTTGCCATTTGTTTGACCATTCTGACACATAGTCAAGGTCTTTTTGAAGGGTAGCAGTATTGTCGGTGATGTTGAATAGCTTTACATCATCAGCAAAAAGAAAGCAGTTGCTCTGCATTTATCTCCCATGTGCCTTGCTCAAGCCCACAGGTGGCACACCAGTCAGCCCAGAGCTGCCCCTCTCCTCCCTGACTGGTTCATCTCCTCCAGCTGCTCAGCACTTGCCTGTCCCTCATCTTGTCAGGGTTCCTGCCCTTGTGCAACAATGGCTTTGTGTTCTGCTTGCTGCTCCTGGCCAGAGAATGGGCCTTGTAGGTCCAGGCCTGGTCCATGTCTTCATCTGTGTCATGCTCCATCTCATACACTGCGTGTGACATATTCAGTATCCAGAATGTTGCATACATCCCACTGTGACTATATGCAAAGGGTGGGAGGGGTTAGAGAATGATTTATAAGTACAGAAAAATTATTTTAGATACAAGGCATCACCAACATAAAAATGAAGCTACTAGTGAGAAATTACAGCATGAGACAGATTTCCACCTAGCCTTGTAGAGTCCAACCTACATTTCTCATTCCAAATCCAGAAAAGGCGGCCATCTTCTTTTGCAGATCCTGTTTCAAGGAAAAGTGTGAAATCTACACACAGTGCCCGGAACAGATATTCCAGCCAGTGGACTCTCACCAAGTGCCAGGCCTCCACACCAGCACGGCCTCTGGCCTCTGATTGGAGAGCAGTTGGCTCCCAGCACGGCATCACAGTGACTGAAAGTGACAGTTTCAGTGCTAGTTTGTCCCAGGACACAGGTGAGTTGTATCCCAGCCACAAAGCGCAGCCTTTCAAATCCAGCTACGGTTTGTTGTGTCCAGCCACCCCAGAACTTTCAAGAGATAAAAAATGGAGGCTCGCTCATCTTTCCTCATATTTTATTTGCTTATTATAATTTATAGGCATACAGAGAAGTTAGATTCTTAAATGGTTCTACAAAATAGCACATTCAATTAAAAACAACAAAAATTATAACATAAACTGGGCTAATTCTACCAATAGCTACCACCCTCTTTCATGCACCATCACAAGAAGGAATGTTACTCACAGTATCTATTATACATCAAACTAGTCAGATCTAAGTAGCTCTTCTGAACACCAGCAGCTTGTTGATGATCTGAATTCAGGTGCGGGGGCAGGAGAGGGGCAGCAAAGAAAAAGTCACCCATCCTTCATGGTGCCTTATTGTGGGTTTGAAAGGGTATCCTTTCTGTTGGAGCTTAGTGAACAGGTAGAAGCTTCTGGGAAAATTCATTGCAGGAATTAAGACAAGAGGTGATGAAGAAATAAGTAGCTGTGAACAGTTACTTTTAATCCAGGAAATGTTGTAACTAGCATGCAAGATGGAGTTGCACAAAAGCTCTCCTAGCCACGGTGGCCTTCTGCCCCTTGAGCAGATGTTGCAAATCCAGGAGGACACCCTTATTTCTGAAGCATTTCGGGCTTAGGAAGAATGACCCTGTCCAGGAGAAAAGATGGGATACCACTGGCTTCCAATATCACTTCCACTCGTGTCTTGTCAGGATTCAGCTTGAGTCTGTCTGTTCTTGCCCAGATTTTCAAAGACTCTGAGATAACATTTCCATCACATCTCTTCTTTGGCTTTGGAGTCAGGAAGTGCAGGAATTGGCTTTTTCCATTCCCAGCTGTTTCAGTTTAGTAAAGGAGAGTTGGAGTGCCATCAATTGCCTTGCTGGTTGTCCTGGCAGGGTTTACACTGTCTCCCTCTTGTTCCCGCAGACAAAGGCCGAAACAGCATGGTGTCCACAGAGAGTGCCTCATCCACTTATGAAGAGTTGGCTCGGGCTTATGAGCATGCCAAGTTAGAGGAGCAGCTGCAGCATGCCAAGTTTGAAATCACAGAGTGCTTCATTTCTGACAGCTCCTCTGACCAGATGACCACTGGCACCAACGAGAATGCTGACAGCATGACTTCCATGAGCACTCCCTCCGAGCCAGGCATCTGCCGTTTCACTGCCTCTCCTCCCAAACTACAGGACAGCGACCGTGGCAAGGGTGTAGCTGTGCCTATCCCTCACCGAGCAAATAAAAGTGAGCCGTGATGCAGCTGCTGCCTTTTGGTGCCCCAAATGAAGAGCTCAACCCCAAATAACAATAGCGATTAGACTTGTGTATCGCCCCATAGCACTTTACAGCACTCTCTGGGTGGTTTACAATGTCAGCATCCTGGGTCCTCATTTTCCTGACTTCAGAAGGATGGAAGGCTGAGTCAACCTTGAGCCAGTCAGGATCAAACTCCAGGCTGTGGGCAGAGTCTGCCTGCAATGCTGCATTTTAGCCACTGCGTCCCCAGGGCTCTCTTGATTGCAACTCTTCATGAGGCAGTTCAAGACAAGGTTCCTGTAAAGTATTCGAATGAGCTTGGAGAGTGGAATGGGATGTGTTCTGGGCTGAGAAGGGCTACACAACCTTCAAGTTAGGTAGCCAGAGCCGGTCTGAGAGCTTTATAAATGGAGATGATGAGGCTTGCTCTAGAGAACTGGCATCTGGAGGCAGAGGGAGTGCTGGCGCTTGCCAGTCGTGGAGTGGGTTGGATCCCCAGGCTTCTTTCTCCTGCTTTGCCTTTTCCCTGAAGGAGTTACTTGTTTTCAGTGGACTGGTCCTTTTGCACCCCCTTTGTCCTTGAGTAACCTTGGGGCTACTCCTGGCCCCACCTACAGCTTCTCTGTTCCCCCCCTTTCTTTCTGCCTTCTACAGGTGACTACTGCAACCTGCCTTTGTATATGAAATCTGAAACGTTCTTCCGCAAGCCAGACCTTCAAGACCCTTGTCCTGTAGTGCCACCCCGGGAAGCCTCCATACGAAATCTGGCTCGGGCTTACCACTCACAGGCCAGACACTTGACTTTAGAAGCCAGCAGCAAAGTCTCGGCTGCGCCACACACAACTGCAGCCACCACCTTACCTCAGAGAACTCTCGCCATGCCAGGCTCGGCCAGTGGTGCCCCTCCTGCTGCTTCCACCACTGCTCCTGCCCCGGCCCCTGAACCTAGCCCGGGTCCTGTTGCTGAGCCACGCCTGCCTGTGCATAGCAAGATTGGGGGATCCAAAGACTCACTATTAGAAATGAGTACATCTGGTGCAGGGAGGCCACAGAAACAGGGAACTGGTGCCTACTCCAAATCCTATACACTGGTGTAGCAGTGGGTAGGAAGGACAGCCAAGAGGTGGCTCTTTCTCCAAGTCATTTATACTGGAATTAAGTGGAGCTCTTGTACAGAATGGATTTTTTGTTTTTGTATAAATGAAACTATTTTTCTCTTCTCCAGAACTGGGGGGAAGTCACGAGGGCTCCAAGCATTTGCAGGAATTTCTTTTATGGAAGAAGCCCTGCTCTCCTTTCGGTGTTGCGGAAGAGGGTGCTGAATTCTGATGGGCACATGCTCTTTCCCATCCTCTCATCATGCAGCCTTTTTTTTTTAAGACCCCTTTGGGACACTGCATGTTGTTTTATTGTTTGGTAAACCATGGGATTTGCTTCCAGTTGCATCTGCCTGTGTTAATACTTTTTTCTATTTTAAAAAAAAGCCAGCGCAGTGTGCAATAAAAGTTATGTTTCTATAACACGAGAGTCCTTTGTTTGGTGTAGGCTGATCTCCAAAAACAAACAGGAAGCTGGGATGCAGGTGGCAGTGGTGGCTTTGTCGGAATAAATGTTGGAGTCCTATTGCAGAGACCCTGCAATTCACATCCTGTATATATATATATTAGGCACCACATATACATACAAAAAACGGCTGCCTAGCCTGGCACACAAAATTAAAAAGCCTGAAGATGGCAGATGAGATTCTGCTAAAACGTCGCTATAATAAAAACACAAATATTACGTGGGAAAATACCCGAAGAAACCTAAATATCACACACATATATATATATTTGTTTTCTGAAGTTTTCGTGGGTATTTGTATGTGGATTTTTGGTTCTTCGGGTTTTCTCCAGCGTAGAATTGGAAGTATCCAATTGGATACTTCCAATTCTACACGGGAGAAAACCCGAAGAACCAAAGATCCACATTATCTCTCTCTCTCTCTCTTAGGCACCACAGCTATTTAAAAACTCCAATGTCTAACATGACCTTTTAAAATGTCATTTTCCTTTCCTCAACCACCATGCTTCCTGTTGACAGAGGCCTTCAAATGGTTTTTAGTAGGGCAGGTTCAGCTAGGGAGAGATCCTTGCAACCCTGGTTGGCAAGGAGAGTTTCAGCCCAGGCAATACTCTACCTTGCCTAGCAGAGGGTAGCATGTTCATGACTAAAGTATTCGTTTTCCTTTCTGGATGGCCTTTGAGCAAGTGAACTGTTTACTGCAGGTGCCAGAAGTAAAGATAAGCATAGCAGCTGGCTCTGTTGGACCACTGCTTGGCAAATCTTCTAGCAGCTCAGCAAGAAAGCCCCCTGCCTCAACAGGGAAGGATCATCCGAGCACCCAAAGGTGCCTTCCTTTCAGCAGCGCAGGAGCCAGTGTCAGGTGGACAACCATGACCAATGAGCCCTTACTACCGCTTCTTTCTCTGTTCACATCATAGCTGATTATGGTGAGGAACCAAGAATAGCAGCAGCAAAAGATGTTTTGTTCAGGATGTCTTGGAACGCCTCTGCCATGCTAGGTTAGAAGACCAGGTAAGCAGAGTGAGAAGGTTTGGGGAATGGGGGATGCTATTCCTGTAACAGCATCAGCCGAAAGAAAAGGCTGGTTGTAGGAAATGTTGGCAAGTAAACTTGGGGAGAGGAGGAGGTGGTGGTGGTGATGGTGGTGGTTCTCCCAGTTCTTCTTTCCAAACATATTTGGCAAGCAGAGTTATTAGAAAGCTCACACTGATCAGCTGGGGGGTGAGGCAGTGATTCCCAAAAGGGAAGGGCAAAGACCCCCAGGGTGTTTTGCTAAACTCTCTGCACCTCAAGACTGCATTCCTGCAGCAGTGGCTTGTAAGGCTAACTGGCATGTTCCTCCTATGTGAATTCAATTAATCCATTTACGGGGATTTTGGTCTTAACAGCTTTTGGCCCTTATAATGGATTAGAAATTGGACACATCAAATTATCTCAGAATCGACTTGTTACCCCAAGTCCTAATGAAAAGTTTTTAATTAAACTTGGAAGTTAGTAATATGGGCCAACAGATATGATATTTGTATAACACAGATGCCTCATTTCATTGTTTATGGTAAGGTAACTGCCCCCAAGAAGATGTTTTGGTATTAATCCTCCATAACCATAAGGCACACTCCCCACGGCTTTTACCTTCCCATATATGGATGCCAGGGGCGCTCACTGAATGGCCTGCGTAGAAACCTCCCGTTTCGGAACCTCCAATCTTCATTCATGAGGCCTGAGGGAGGTCACACAATGGTGCCCACCAATACAAAGCCCACCGGGGGAGAGGGAAAAGCAAGGATTAAGGATTAGGCATAGAACAGAAGGCACAGAACTTCTGCTCAGTATATAATCCCTGGAAAGCCCACCACCATTTACACTCCAATTACAAAAGGCCACCAGAAAAATCTGCCTGAAGTTGATCTGTTGGCTATCCAAAGAGAGACACTTTTCTCCTAGCAATCTGCATGATTGCCTCTACCTTGATTAAGGAATAGAGCAGCTCACAAAATAGTGCCGGGGACCAGATGAGGCAATGCAAAGGTGAGCCATTTTAAAATCTGCCTGGAAAAAACTCTTCTTGACTGCAGTGGGGAAAAATCAAAAAGTCATGAAAGATGTAGAAAAGAGTATATTTAATCAGAATTTAAAAATACAGTTAATAGCTTGAAGGATGCACACCTCCAATTCTCTGCTATAATATGCATTTCATTTATTAAAAGGGCAACAAAATAGGTCCTTCCAGTCTGAGAAAAACTGCTCTGGACCACAATTTGCTGCCTGTTTAGACACCTGGTGATCACTGTTTAAAAAGCAACCCCGGAGATCAGCGGTCCAGTTGAAAATGGAGGTGGGGGACAAATTTAGCTTTCTTCTGGCAGCTTAATCAAAGGATATACTAACCATTTGCAAGGAAGAGTACATTGGGCTATTGCCTGCTCCCATTTCCCCCAAATCTCTGTTTGCCTTCTGGTGTTGCTGAGAGCACTGAAGAATATGCCCAATGAGTACCATGAATACGCCACCAGTGCAGGTCAGGTACACAAGCCCTTAAGAAAAGGACAGAAACCAGGGGTAGAAATGAACTGCCAGAATTCAGAAGCACCTGGGGAATTGGACTTGCTCATGACCTGCTTTAGTCTCTACAAAGACTGATTTTGTAGTTCATATTCCCAGTTGCTGCAGGAGCAGAAACACGCTGCCAGCCCCCTCAGCAGCCATACCTGAACTGGGGATTCTGTGGTGTGGAAGGTGATAGTGGAAAGAGGAAGCTGAGCAAGACATAGGAGAAGACTCATGTGTTTCAGGTGGGCCCTTTGTTTCTCTGGCTCCCTAAATATGGACAGGTAATCTACCAGCCACCTTTCTCCATTCAGCACACAACTTCTTTTTCTTTCACACTTGTGACATTTCCTGAGATGGAGAATCTACAAAATGGCTGGAATTAATTTCCCCAGAGAAATCTGGCTAAGAATCAATATCTGATTGCAACCCAAGGAAACATGTGGAGGCTATTGGGTACAGAGATAATAATATATATTGTTGTTAGACAGGTGGGTAAGCTTCTTGCAGACAAGCAGGATTTTTGTCCATCTAGAAGTGGTAGACCTTGATCTGATTGTTCTCATCCAACCCAAGCTGCACCAAACCGGAGCCACTGCTGGAGGAATGTGAAGGACTCGGCAAGAAAGGGCTGGCAACTTGAGTGAAGGAAAAGCATAAGAACATGGCGACAAAAACTAGAAAGGCACTAATGGGTGGAAGCACACTGGCCACAGCCAGATCTGGAAGAGAATTCCCCTTGAAAGAATTTTTTTTTAAACTGGGCTTTCTATTGCCATGCAGCTGGTCACAGACCGAATTGGAGGGATACGTTTATTTAGAAAGATTCAGAGAATCGGGATTAACCTGAATCTCCCCAAAAAATCAGGATTTGCCTGAAGCAAACGAAGGGTCGACTAAATCACTCAGAAGCAAATTTCTCCTAACAACTCAAGAAAAACTCTGGAGAGAACTATGATCTGCAAAGGAATGTAGAACAGAGCCTTCCCACCTGTGTTATCTGCCCTATTAGGAAATCAGCACGGCCAAAAAAACCCCAACAAAACAGAAATTGAGGGTTCTGGAATGGGCAAGTCAAAGCCCAGATCTAATTCCAATTGAGATGCTGTAGGTGATTTAAAGCAAGCTGTGCATGGTATGAAATCCCTAAATATCACACAACCTAGCAAATTCTACATGGAGCTGTGCAGAAAAATTCCTCCTAGTTCAGGGCTGTCAAACTCCCAGCTGGGGGTGCTGGATGCGTCATACACTGGCCACGCCTATGCCCGTTTAGTGAAGGCAGGAAAGTCCCAATTCGTCACATGATGCTGCTGTGACGACGTGAGTTTGATACCCCTGTCCTAGTCAAAGCCAGACTGTTAGTTTACTTGAGGTTGTTTCTGCCATGTGGAGGAATACCCATTATTGGAGCCAAGGATGCACTTGCCATTTCCATTGAAGGAAATCTGTTAATTTTTGGATGAATAACTGACCCCAAAAGTCAAATTTTCATTGTTTCTTTGTTCAACTACATCCCCTTTACCTTTACATATTGTTGTAGTTAAGATAATGTATTCATAAAGTCCACATGTATAAAAACAAGGGCGTACTTACTTTTGGACATGGGAAATTTGCAATTATGTTTATTTAAATTACACAGTGGATGACAATGCATGCATCTTCTTTATCATTATTGAAGATCAAATATCTACAGGTTGAACTATGTTGAAAATGTTAAAACTTTCAGTGGGGTATGCTTATTTTTTCACATAACTACAGGACTGTGAGAGGAGGGAAGAATGCACAACTTCATTTTCTACAGCTTAATGAGAAACTGGATGAGCAAATCTGATTGAAAACGAGGGTAAGAAACAATCTACCTGCAGCACAAGCCCACGGCTGGGTTCTAAACTCCTCTCCTGCTCCCATGGATACAAACTGTAATGCAGATTAGTTTTACAGCACTTGGGCACTATAGACACAGCTTATTATTTTCAGTGTCTCTCAATCTCAACACCTTTTTGGGAATTGGCTGCAGTGGGAGATATCAGTCAGCAGCTATGAGGCTTAAACAGGACAAAAGGATACCTTTTGCAATCATGCTTGAAACTCTCCAGCCATTTCTTATTGGCATCGATCATGCGCTGGATGTTTGGCTTCTGAGCCTTGGAGCCCTGAAAATGAGGGTGCTGGAACAGGCAGACTTGCTCGCTGTTGGGAAGTAGGAGGTGGGCAGAATCAACCAGGGAAAGAGGTCAAACAACAGACAAATTGGTTGTGTTCAGGCAACAACCTTAATCAGGTCAGGTGGAGACCAAGGAGGCGTGCGGGGAGGGTTTTTGCTCTTCTAAGAGCACAGTTGATGTCAGAACAGCCTTAATTCTCTCTAGAGAATATCCTGCTGGCTTCCTCAGATCTGCGGAGGACATCCTTTCTCTCTCCTGAGCTGGAGGAAAAGAACTACAGCAAATTGTAAAATGGCTATGTAACATTCCCCAGGAGACAGATTTTGTTTTGTGCTAGCTGACATAGTCAGTGCTGTAAGGCAAGACACAATGATCTCAACTGATGTATCAGCTTGGATGTGAGAAGATTCCTTACCCAGTTATTAAGGAGTCCAGCTTGTCATCTTGAGCACCGAGCCCACCACAAGGCAATGGAAACTTCCCTGAACAGAAAAGACTACATTTACAGAATATCAAAGACTTTTCCATTATTAGAACCATACAGAGACTAAATGCAAGTCTAATTTTTCATTCAGTCATCAATCCATTCCAAGAGTTTTGGATTTTTCTAAAAATTTCCATTAAATTGTATTACTTATTCCAAATCCAGTCTCCAAGAGCTGGGTATGCTCTTGGAGACTGATGCTTCCATCCCCCAAACTCCTTGTTGGACAAAATTGACAGAAACCAAATTAATTTTGATTCAGACACTGAATGTTCTTCAAAAAGTCCTTTTAGGAAAAATCTTTTCAATAACTAAAATGTTTTCTTTAGTGCTATTACATCATGTAGCTCAACTCAGTTCTCATCCTTAAACTTAGATCAGTCATCAATCAGGAAAGGAAATGGATTGCTGACTAATGAATAAATAGAACACACTTTACTTTTAAATAAATTCTCAGTTTAATTGCTACAAGTTCAACCAGCCAACCTATATATATATACCTGTATTAAATAAGAGCATCAACAACTGTGAGCTTGTTGCTTTGCACACCTTTGGAAAAAAAGGATTCCACGCCATGGACCAAAGATAACTGAGTCTTAAATGCTTGTCACTTGTAGATCTTAATAATCTTCTCGAAGATTGTTGTATTTCTGCTCATGCCCCATTGATAATTAAAAGCAAAGGTGACGAAACAACTGTAAAGAAAATTCCCTGTGTACTAGGCTCCAAATAAAAGCTACTACTAGGAACACGATTTTTACAAAATGCTCAGAATGCTCTTGGGATAGAAAAAAAACATACCCAAAGGAGGAAACCTCAGGCATTTACTTTGAAAGAAAGTCTGAAACAAGACAAACAGCTCCTAGCACAATTGCAAATTATGGCGTCACGCTGACTCTCAATCATCCAAACCCTACTTCTGGAATCTATCAATCATGCCTCATCTTTGGCGAGGGAAAGTGGGAAAGAAGGGAGAAAAACAAGCTCTGTTGGTCCTTTCAGCTGAAACACTGAGCCCTTCAACCAGGATTAGAGTTCAACTGGCATCAAAATTCTTTCCTCAAAACAAGTTGGATTCAATGCCAGGTTGGGCTTTCGGACAAAAGAAAGAAACAGCTCAAGAATCCATTCTTACCTGGGAAATACTTGCGCCATTTCTCCATCAACATACTGTCCACAGACTGTCCGCTCACAGTTGCAGAACCGGGACCAGAATTACACCAGACTGACTGAAGGCCAGCAGAAGCTGCAAATGGTGTGGCCGAATAGGCACGTGCCAGGGAGGTATAAGCAGTCAAGGGAATTCCATCCCTGGCCAGTGGAGCCAGTGACTGGCCTTGGGTGGAAGCAAAGAGAGGCTGCTGCTGGCTGCTGAAGGTACTCAGGAGACGAAGGACAGAGTTCAGATCACTGGTGATGTGTTGTAGTGACTCAGTCAAATACTGGATCTTGTCAAAGGGAGAAACCTGGACATCAGGTTTCAAGTCAGCTATTGTGAAAGGGAGGGGATGAAGGGAAAGAAGTATTGATTATTTACTGGACAAAGAATATAGAGGTAGTAAAGATCTAAATCCAGAAAACTAAAACCCGGCCACAATTCAGAATTAAAACCTTCCTGTATAGGGGTGGGGGGGCAATAGCTTTCTAGAAGATCAAAGTTAGCTATTCGGACCAATTTAATCCAGCTATTCATCCACTGCACAAAAACTAGAGAAAAGACCTCATCAAATCCATCAAGGAAAAATGGCTCTTGGGGGGGATTTTGGGGGGAGCTTCTCTTGCAACTCTGTGAGGGAGATGACAGATAAAGGACTGGGCTTCTATGGCAGGATTTCCCAGTTAAGTTAGGCAGGTACAGAGAGAGGGAGAGGGAGGGAGGGAGGGAGGGATGAAAAGCCTTTTGGTTGCCTTGTTACAATAGATCCACTTTTCCCAAAGTTTCACCACATTGTTTTCATTGTTCGTTTGTATTCATTTTGGATTTTTAAAGAAGGAATGTATATTAAGATTACAGTAAAGCGGTGTGTAAGTTTAAAAATTTATTCTATAGCAACATTTGTGTAAGGAAACACAAATCCTGACACATGCCAAATCTTTTTGGCAAGTAGGAAAAGTGGAACTCTGGGTACAGTGTGTCCCAGACCACCAGTCTCCAGCTTTCCAACTGGTTGGCCAGAATTCTCAGCAGCTGCAGACTAGCAGTGCTTCAATAGGAATGAAAGGCTATCCACCGAGTTCCCAAAAATGACTGTAAACTCAGAGATTGTAGGTTGTAGGATACTGGTCTTAGCATTCATCCAAACACTTACTTTTGTGAAGAGACTGATCAGCACTCATAAGGCTACTTGTGTCTTCAGAGTCACTGAGGTCAAAAGTCACCATTTTCTTGCAGGCCACTCCCTTGATTGTATCTTCATCAGAAAACTAGTAAAGAAGAAGGGGTTTTCCTTGCTGTTGTGCCTCAACAACTCAGGATAAAAAAATAAGCAGCCACTCGTCACCAGGCAGGGCCAGGCCAGCTTGCTTAGTTTCTTTGGCTAGGCCAAAACCAGCAATTGAACCAGGTGTTCACAATTAGCACAATCCCCAATTGGGTTGCGGGTTACTGGCAGAGCCAATGACTGAAGCAACCAGCCACCTTGTCCAGCACCATCTTCTAAAAGCACACCTCATGGTTAGATCTCAAACGGTTTTGAATAGGCAAAATTATACGTCAATGTCCTGGCTGATTACATGGCAACAACAACTAAAAATGGGGCCTCCCCACACCCTGGGATGTAGAGAGGTAAATAAGAGAGACCATCTCTTATTGTCCCAGAGGGATAGGCAGCTGCAATGGCACTGAGGAAGACTTAGGATGCTTCCTTGTTGGCTCCAACAAAGCTACCTCTTCCAGAAGAGAGGATTCCAGCTGGCTGAGCCTCTCTTCTTTCTTCTTCAGCAGTTCCTGCCCTTTCCGCATGGCAGATTTCATTTCATCGAGCTGCCTTCCTTCCTAGGGGGAAAGAAAGTGGAGGAACTTTTGTTAGGACTGATTTAAATGTTGCTGCCACTGTTATCCGACTTTAAAGTCCTCTTGATAACAGTGTCTCCTCATCTGTGAGCTGCTGCTTGCAGGGATGCAAGTGTTGCAGGAGGGGGGAAGGGGGCCTGCTGCTCAATCCTTCCTCTGGAAGTGGCTTGCAGTGTGACTCATTGCAAAGGCAGAAGGGGCAGCCCTTCCTTGCTGCATGGCCACTTGTCCAGCTGCCAAACTGCAGTAAGGCACAATCCAAAGCAAGCCAGATGGTCTCCCCTTCCTTGGTATTCTCAACCCCAAAGGAAGCTTTCTACCGCTGTCTTCCCCTTCCCCCTCTTCCTCAAGGCAACAAACCAAGTTAGTACCACCTGGACGAGTTGTTCTAAAGTTCACCTCAGGCTGACAGTTTCAAGAACTGCCTTGCTTTGTGTAGCTCACCACTCACCTCTTCCAGGTTCCTGCGCACTCCCTCTAACACCTGAGAATGGCCTGAGTCTTGCACAGTTGGTGTTCCCTGTAGACCACCATACCAGTGCTGCTTTGCTGCTCTCAAGGCCGTTCGCCTTTTTCTCATGGAATGAGTCTGGCGCACCAAGAATTCCTTTGCGGTCTTCAGGGAAGCTCCCTCAGAGGAAATGTAGTGCCGTACTCTGTAAGAGCAGGAAGGGGAAAATATCTGAGCTTATAAAGAGGCTAAGTAGCCCCTCCCCTCAGTCCTGTCCCTACCAGCTTCCAAAGCTTGTAGAGTCACACTACACGTGTAATTATTTCTGGGTGCCGATAACTTTTTTTTCACTTACTGGTTCAGGAGAAGGCTGTTTTCTTCATTGCTTTTTGGTATTTCAGATGTCATTTCTCTGGAGGAGGGCTTTAGGATTAAACCATTTTTAAAGTTAAGTAACAGGCAAATGAAGCAGAAACATCAAGAACAAATATAGGGTGTGTTTCCTTAATGGAGGGAGCTTAAATCAAAGTAGTGGAATATTAGGTAGGCAATATTATTTCCCATCTCTTCTGAGCCAGAGGACCTTCCTCCTGCTTACCGGTATACTTACACCTGGAATATCCTGTCTGTATGGAATCAGACACTGATTTCTCTCTCCCGGATGGCAGCAGCAAAGGCCTCCCTTCTCAGCAGCAGAGAGTGAGTTTTCTCATTCAGTCAACATAGAGCCAAGGGGAAATCCCACACGTTTTTAATAAAGCGTGCTTTTTGAGGTATTCCAGCCCATGCACACCAGGCTCTTTCCAAATTTCAGCCTTCCCAGACTCTCTTCTCTAGGTCCTGAAGTCCATTTTCTTAAATTATACCCTGCAGTTCAAGCCATATTTGAACACCCCTCTCCCAATTTCAAGATGGTGAAGGAAGTGACTGTGGGAATCTCATCTCAGTTAGTGGTTAGTGTGGCATCCCTCACAAAAGATTTTGTCTTTTCCATTCCTCACCATTCATTCAATATTGGCTCTGTCCTTTTATAGGCAGAATTGTAAAAATTCATGCACGTTGAAGGCATTTCGTAAGAATGCTGCCAAAAAACTAATTGAATGACGTGCTATGATATATATTGCTTTTCTTGAGCTATAGTCTCACTGTAAAGTCCAGGCTGATCTGTGCCACTGGAAGTTCATTTTATGGAGCAGAATATTCCCCTTCTGTCTGGTTCCCTTCATCTCTGACCTTACTTTCACTGACCTCTAGACAGTCCCCTTGTAGGTCTTCCACTCGGAGCGCTTCTTCCTTTTCCCTTGGAGAAGTTGCTTCACTCCATTCTTTATTCAGTTTCTTTAGCTGCTCTTGCTTGGTCCTGATGATCTCTTCCAACTCACTGAAAGTGCCAAGGAATAAGTCAGATGCCACCCAGGATCCACATCTGTATTTCTGGACCGCTCCTTCAGAAGTGGCCAATTCTTGTTCAACATTTGGAAAGTGAACGTTGGGAAGCATTGCTGAATTCAAGCATGGTGGCAAATGGGCCTAAAACATAGCAGGCAGCTCCAGGTCAGTGAGCCAAGTAGCTTCCCATTCTTCCTAGAGCCTGAGAACATTCTCCACCAGTTGGTGGCATAGCTCTATACATATGTGTCACGTGGCTTATTACCACATAAAGCCTGATCCAATCCTGCTTGTCTAGTGAAAAACAAATCTCACCTGGTATGCCTCTCCAACTGTTGGCTCTGTATCTGCAGCAATTCCACTTGAGACTCCAACTTTATTTTCTGATCCTGGAGTTCTGCCAGAGCACTGTGCAGCTGCTGTAAGGTATTTTCAAGATTCTCCTGTACTTTTTGAGTCTCCTCAAGGCGGGAATGAGCTGCTAAAGCAGCTTCCTGAAAAAAACAAGGGGGTGGGGTGAGGAGAAGGAGAGTCTAGCAGATGCAACTTTAAATATCCGACTGACATGGAAAGTTTTTTGGCTAAGGTTAGTGCATCCTTGGCCACAGGTAAAGATGAGCAGATACTCAACTGCAGTAACTAATTCTGCCAGTTTGTTTCTACAGCTGCCTACCCACTCATATCTAGAGAAACAGGCCCCAATTGTGTGAGTTGCATGCTAAGTGCTCCAGGCCAAAAAATTTGTTGACTTCTCTGGGCAAAACTTCCCCCCTACAACTTTAGAAAGCTACCACCAGAGAACAACACCATCTCCTAGTTCTCAGTGTTAAGGCAGCCTCAGCTAAGGAAGACCAGCTGAGAGCCAAAAGATGGAAACCTGTATCTAGAACTGTACTACTCCTCCCTCTCCATCTCCCTCCCTTCTTCATGCCATTGACATCAACTGCGGAGACTTCCCTTATGTCATCCTAAGGAAAAAGAGATTCCTAGCTCATTGCGAGAGCTGCCAGTGCATACATTTCTTTTGTCTTCAAGCTGCTTCTCTTCTTCTAGGACTTGCCCCATTTTCTTCTTCCAGACCTCCTTCTGCACACAAATGACAAATCATCTCAGTAATCTGGGAAGACCACAAAATTCCTCCCTCAGGACAAAGATTTACAGGGGCTAAGAAAGTGGACTCGCCACCAGCCCTCCACATATGTTCCAGAGCACAGATTGGCCAGAAGTGCGCCTTGGACAATTTAGGGCACCAAAGACTGAATACAGCAAAATCTTATAAAGATCAAGGGCTTCTTAAGTTTCAGCTTAGCTCTATGCAGGAAATTCTACATCAAAGCTTTGCCAATGTTCTTCCTCTAGAGGAGAAACCGATAAGCCAACAGAAAATAGTGGAAAAGGCATTCAGATGATGGAAGTTTTCTGGAAAGAACTCATCTAGTCCTCCCAAAAGATACACGTAGAGATCTATGTTATGTGTTAACTAACAGTCTGAGGGCCCAGGCTGCAGTCTTCCCTACTGGTGTGATGGGCTACACAGTTGTGCATGCGTGTGCTCACCTGGGCACAGAATTGAGCTGCTTTTGTCTGGGCATCTTTAGCTCGAAGCTCCAGCTCCAGTTCTGCATCCTGGGCCTTCTTCTCCTGTAGGAAGAAAGCCAGAAAAGATGCAACCTCCCTGCCAAGACTCAAGACAATAAGGATGGCTATGTCACAAGGAATGATGAAAGAACAACTAAGGTGCCAGAGGAACGAGAGAACCCACTCCTTGTAGCTATGGGAAATTGGAGGTCCAAGGAGGTAGGAGTTACAGCTAGAGAGTCAAGCTCTTGAGGAAGCACTGCCAGGGTCTACTGGAAACGTTCTTTTCATGGGCAGCTGAGCCCCATGAGTTCTGTTATTTTGGATGCTTTATTGTTAACAACTAAGAATCTTTAATATAATTCAGTGGCATAAAAGTATGATAGATAATCAGATAAATATATAAAAATGTTTTTAAACTAGTTCCATCTCTTCCTCGGATGCTGTGAGTAAAATAGCTATAAGCCTACTGGAACTTTTGCTGGGCATCCAACTTATTAGTAACCTTACCTTGTCCTCGTGTTGCATCTGAATCCTAGCTAGAGTCTCCTGGTGTATCTTTTGCATTTTTTCCATCTCTCTAGCATGTTCTTGCTCAACCTCTTGACGCTTCTCTTTCAAAAGATCACTGAGCTACAGTTGGGTTAAAGGCATCCAGATTAAACTGATGTTATTCCCATCATCATCACACACTTACAACCAAAAAAATGATCCAAAGCTGCAGTCAAGGAATAGCACACCACACATGAGCTGCTGTGACCCTTGTACTGGCACAGGTGTCGTGCAAGTCTAAATGGCTGCCATTATAACTATAAAGGACCACCTAGCTCTTCAAGAAAGAACCTGGGGCATTCTGGGGACTGCTTACCAGGTAAGCTAGAACAGAAAATCAGCTCTACAAGATGACCAGAATGGCGCTTGGTTGAGATTGGCTATCATAACCTTGCAAATCTGTGATATATGCTCCTTCCTATACTCCAGGGAATCGGGGAAGGGCTGCCTGAGCTGATCCATAATTTCTTACTTCCCAAACTGATTAACAACAATCCCACCTTTCTCTGCTCTGTCCCTGCCCTACGCATCTGCCCTTAGATTTTAATGTTTGATTTTAGTTTATTTATGCTTTAATGTACATGTATAAATTCCTTTTTTCAGGACTGTAAGCCTCCCTGAATTACCCAGTGGCAAGTTGGGTGGCCGATAAATTTTATAAATAAGTAAGTAAATGCACTGAGAGAGAAGCATAACAGTCTGACTAAGCAACAGATCCTCCATCAGTGCAGACTTGATCCTGCACATTAGAGACCACCTTGTAAGAAGTGTGGCATTTACTCGTTACCTCTCGCTCATATTCTGCTACTTGATGTCTCTTTTGCTGAACGTTTTGCTCCACACTCTCAAGCTCCTTCTGAAGTTCTTCTTTTTCTCTTCTCTGAGCCTCCATTATTTCCATCCGGAGGGTCAGAATAACCTGGCCAGACAAAGCAGGATCTCCAGCCAACGTGTATGGTGTACAACTCACTGAAGGTTTTTTCCCTAGCTGGTGGGAAAAACCAGTTGTTTTTCTTAAGCTAACTAACTATACTTTATTAAGTATTTAAGTCACCAGTAAGCCTTTGTGCCTGCATGAGGAACTTACGAAGCTCCATAAGAGTTTGCACAGGGTCTCCCTCTGTCCTCAACAGTGCTCAAAAGTTTAAGGGTGGCTTCCTTGCAATTTCTGGCTAAAAAGGCCATGCTCATGGAAATCCATACTCTTCTTTCTTGAGATAATAGGATTAAAAGAAAAAAATTGATCTGCTTGACAAGAATCCCCGTGTTTTGCCTGTCCAATTCGTAAGAATCCCACAGTCCTCCTGACAACCCTAATACTAGGCAGACATAAGAGACACAGTGTAAATGTACAAATTAAGAGGGGAAGAAATTTGTACAGTTATCAGCACCTCAGAAAATAAGTTGTGATAGCAAAAACAACAATAACAAAAAAACACCAAAAACCAGCCATCAAATAAGGAAAATCTGAGGGACAACAGTCAGTGGTCTCTGGGCCTCAAAACTCTTCTACAGATGTTAAAAATTCACAGATGAGATATAATGCATGGCAGACAGCATGCAGGATGTATCTATGCAGCTTGTGAAACTGGGATGAAAAGTGGAGACCCCAATGCAGCTGCAAGAACAAGGGGAAGGTTTGTTCCATCCCTTTTGACACAGATGCCTTACTTTCTGGTGCTCTTCTGCTGTTGCAGTTTTCTGTTGCTGGATATCTGCTGCCAGCTGCACCTGTAGTTCCTGCAGAGCCTGCCAAAGGATCAAGAAGACAGCTTGTAAAGAAATCAATTTATATCTTCCAAATTAGAAGACTGGCAGATATTCCTGATCTATATCCACAAATAGTTGTCTTCTATGACCAGTGGTCCGCAAATTTCTTCCTGACTTGTGTCCTAATCTACCTATAGAATATGTCTTCTTAATTTTCTTTACTAGGTTACAAACGGAGATGGGAAACTGGTTTTGCACTGACAGCCAAATTCTTTTTGCAATAACGATAAGACCAGAACTAGACAGAACTTACCCAATATCATGCAGCAAATTCCATCATTGATGTCAACACCTGAACATGGAAATGTCCATTGTGACCAACCTTCTAATACTGTAAGAGACTGCTTTTCTATCATTGCTAAACATTCTGAAGGAGTTTGACCAGGATGAGTATCAGTTCATTGAGTTAATTTCTTCACGGACATATTTCCTAAGAATGATTCCCCCTTTTGAGATCCAGTACGCCTGTAATTTTCACAGGGTCCACGCGTCCCATTGGAGCACTGTTGCCAGGCAGCTCCAATCTTCTGATTTCCCAGCCCCTGGGAGGGGTGAAGTGGGGCATTCTCACCAGTTCCTTTTCTCTGCAGAGCTTCTCCCTCAGTTCATTCAGGGCCCTCTGGTTCTCCTGCTCCAGTGCCACCAGTTCAGCCTGCTCAGCCATTTCAGCCTCTTTTTTTATCCGTTCCAGAAAAAGCCACTTCTGCTTTTTGAGTTTTTCTCTCTCCCGTTGCTGAAAGGATTCTAGCTCCTCTTTTAGCTGGTTCAATGCAGCTTCTTGGGCCAGCCTGAAAGAAAGTGACCAAGGGATAGCAAGAAGACTTTTCTAGCTTTCTCCAGAGAGCCCTTGCAGGCAGCATTTATATGCCACCCTTCTCTGGAGACTCAGGGCGGCTTACAGTCTATGGAGCGCCATGCTAAGTGCTCAGCAATAGCCTTCATTCCATTGTATATGCCTGCTTATTACTAGGGCTTTTTTTGGCTCCCCCAAGCGGCATTTTTATAAAGTCAGCTTATTGCCCCCAACAATCTTGGGTCCTTGCCCCCAGAAGCCCCCTTTGCACCAGCATTTTGACCAGGGTGATCATATGGCCAAGGAAACCCCAAATTGGAATTCAAGGGCAGAGAATCGAGAATTCTGTCACCAGAAAATAGCATGCAAAGTTGCCAAAGTTTTCAGCAAAATTATTTTTCTTCTTCTTGGTGATGGTGGGACATCTGTCAGCAGAGCAATAGCTTCTGTAGAGGGGAGGGGATTTTATAACAGACCTCTGGGACCAAGTCATGTACAGCTATGAGCTCTTCCAGTTGTACAGATTTTCAGGGACAGAGACTCACAATTTATCCGCTGAGTTTCACAAGAAACCTACAGCATCAACTAGTAGAGGAAGATGTGCACAGAATGCAAGCCCAGAGACCTAGGACGACTAATAGTTGGTGGTGAAAGGTTGACATCCTGCTTTGCTCAATTCTTTTTCAGTCAGCAGGTTGCAATTCAAGGTGCCAGTCATCACCTATACAGTCCTACCTAGCCTAGGGCCAAGTTATCTGTGGAACTGCCGGACTGTTCCTGCTTGTCCTCCCTGAGTGCGCTGTTTTGGGTCCCTTCTATCAAAGAGTATGATCTTGCTGGACCTGGAGTCTTGTCTTTTTTCTTACAGCACTTGCCTATGGAACAACATCCTTCCGGAGTTCTGTATGGCCCCAACTTCCACAGCCTTTCATTAGGCACTAAAGTCCTTAGAGTATAAAGCATGAAGTCCCTGTCCATATGTATAATTTAAAGAAATATGTAATTATTGAATTTTGCTGCTTAAGTGAGATGAAACTGCAAGATCAATCCTATCTTACCCATAAGTCCAAATGCTTTTGTCTGACATAAAAAGCAGTGTCACCCATGAGACAGGGACCTTCCCATCCACAAATGTTCCAAACTACAGAGAATGCACACTTCAGTAGTACTAATCTAGACATAAGGCTGACTCCAATCCTGCAACCGTCGTCGCGTCTTCCCCTGAAAATAAGCAGACTTAAATGCAAACTGGTACCTGATCTTCTCCTTCCCTGCCTCCATCTCAGAATGCATCTCAGTGTGGAATTTTTGAAGTTCCACTTTGATCTCTTCCCTCAAGCGTATCTCTTCTTCCTGCCTAGTTGTCTCCAACTCAGTTTTCAGTGACCTAACAGATAAGCAGATAGTGAATTGGGGTGTGAAACTAGCTCCTAAAACCTTCAGCAATTTAAAGCAAAAGCCAACCGCATGATTTCTAAGTAAGGAAGATACATGAATGAGTAAAGTCAATATGGCTCTAGAGAAAGATTTTAAAAAGTCCACCTTGCATGTATTTTGGGGTCAGCCTTGGCAACATTTCTTGAAAACAGTATGTAGAATCAACCATGCAAAGTAAATTGTGACATTTTTACATATGACATTCTAATCTTTACAACTCAAAGTCTCTGAGGAACCTTCCAATCTCATCTGTCCCTTCCCTTCTAATTCAATTTGTTTATTGATTAGTCATTTGACCATATCAAGAAGCAATAAAAACAGCACAAAGAAAATAGAGGCCATATTTTTAATGCGCTGCTACTCCTGCAGTCAATCCCAATCTGTTCTCAGTGGCGCAGACTCTTCTGGATGCTTTTTGATACAGAAGTCATGTTTCTCTTATCGGTAGTAATATGCAAGTTCACTCCCTATAAAAGGTATGCCAAGTTATTCTAACCCAACATTTCTTAGGTTTTCCTTCCTCATCTTTGTCCAGAAAACAATTTCATCTTCCATCACTCTTTCTCATGCTACATGGGATAAAATTTAGTGAAAGACTCTCTACACCAGGGGTGTCAATCTTGGGTCGTCACGGCATCGTCACGTGATGTATCACGACTCCCCCTCCCCTTTGCTAAACCGGGCGTGGGCATGGCCAGCTCATGATGCATCCGGCCCACGGCCCGCAAGTTTGACAGCCCTGCTCTACACTTTCCCATCTCAAGAACACTGGGGCCAGCTGTGTGGTTTTACATTTGAACATATGGTAAGATTTTGTTAGTTTAAGTGAAGTATCAACAATATGCTAATGATAGCCAATTGTACATCTCTGTTCCAGGCCTAATGAGAGACGCTGTAGACATCTTTATCTGGTGCCTGGAAGATGTGATAGATTGGATAGGATAAAACAATTGAATTCCAACCAGAAATGCTAGCGCCGATTCAGAAGTGATGTAGTGTCCTGATTATTCTGAGTCAGTATCCGCATGGGACTGCATGCTACAGAAGGAGCAAGCCGACTGCTTAAGCAGTCTCCTAGACATACAGTTCTTTCTTGACCAGCAGCTAAACTTCCTGGCTGGGGAGCTTTTGTCCAGCTGCAGCTGGTGCACTAATTGCTGGCCATCTTTGAGAGAGACAGCGACAGGTATCTTCATCACCTTAAGGTTGGATCACTACAATATGCTTTGAAGACTACTCAGAAACCACAGTTGGCCTAAAATGCAGGAAGCTGCTAGCAGATGGGACTCCTTTAATAACATTAGCCTTGCCGAGGCTGCATTAGTTACCAATCCGTTTCTGAATGCAATTCCAAATGCTAGTTTTAACCTATAAATCCTTAGAGAGCCTGATTCCAGTTATCTTATAGGCCGTTTCCTTCAGAGGATATATGGCTGGCCTGCGCGGTCATTGACTGACCACAGGGCAGTGAATATGCATTGATCAGACTGCACCTACAATATAGTTTCAGTCAGCATGTTTCAAGGAGAACTCTGGGATATTGATCTCCTGGAATGAATTGAGAGGGACGCGACCAAGGTGATAAAGAATTGGAGAAAAAAAAGTTATTCTAACCCAACAATTCTTTTGAGGAATAGAGGTGCTGGATGTTTACCATGGAGAAAATAAAACTCTGAAGAGCTGATATAGAAGACAGGCAGAATTGTTCAAAGTTCCAAAAGATGGGATGAAAAACAATGGGAATAAGGCTTAGTTGGAGATCAGAAAAATGGGAGAGAAAACAGATTGCCCTTGGGAAGAGGTAGAATCTTCACTAGAAGCCTTTAAACAGAGGAGGCTATGTGACAATCTGTCAAGGATGCTGAAGGAATGAATTTTTAAACTATGCAGAGGATTGGAACAGATGTTTAATCCTTTCCAGTCCTGACACTAGACTTTAACCACTGGTAACTGAGAGCCCATGTAGTGTAGCACTGAAAGTATTAGACTGAAACCCAGCAGAAGGAGATTCTTCACAGGTCCACAGAGATCATTCAGTGATTTCACTGCAGCTCCCCTGCAGCTCCCCTGCTGCTTTCATGGGAATAAAATAAAGGAAAATCCCTATGTATGGCCCATTCAGCTCCGAGAAGAAAAGCAGGACATAATGTAATAGGAAAGACAACTGCCATGACTCACACAAGTAAAACAAGCAGTGTCATGTTCAAAACTTACTACTTCGTAAGTTATTCTTGTTAAGAGAGAAAAGATGCATACAACCTCACTGCAGGAATTAGGGGGGAAATGGGAGAAAAACAACCAAACATCAGGCAATGCAAGAATTAGATACTGATATACACCAGAGTCCTACACAGAGGACAAATCAGTACCAATCAAATCCACAAGTCATGAATAGCCCAGGGGAAGTGTCAAATAGCTGTGGTCTGTATCGAACAGATAAAAGTTACATAAAGGCAGTCAATTATTCTTTTAATGGATCAACTTTTCCTAAAAGTTTCTAATGGAGTAGCTTCTTTGACATTTTCTGTTGGGATTTGGGATCTCAAATTGCAACAAATAGTCCTTGCCTCCTTCTGGGAAAGAATTTTAAAACATCAAGACTTTGGACTTGCACCCTTAATCTGTGTGACTGAAGATAAGCACTACTGGCATTTATTTGGGCAGGGTAGGAGAGGAAAGCCAACTATCCATAGTATAGATTCAAAGAAACTCACCAAAGGGCAGACTCTTGCTGCTGATGTAACATCTGGATCTCTTCTTCCTCTCGCTGTTGCAGTTCTTCCTGCAAATTCTGAACATGTATCTGTTTTTCTTCCAGCAAATATATGTTTGTTTCTTCCACTTTGGCTATTTCCTTCAGTGACCCCCCAGTATGGACATTCCATGGCTTTATTGTGTCAATTTCAGTCTCAAACTGCCTGCTATTAAGAGAAACAAGTTCACACCAATTATTACTTGAAATGGACCAGGGTAGAATACGGAAGTCTAAAAGACCTGATGCAGAAAAAACACCTATGAGCAAACGGAAGCCTACTTAGGACAATTCTTCATCACTCAGCAAGGCAAATGCCAATTTATTCAATTTTGATATCCTCGGGTTGCTTCCAGCTCACACCAGGATTCCTGAACAATCATTTTAATTTGATGTGCTTTCATCTTATACTTTTATCACCAGAGGATCAAAATATGCAAAGGGCTCAGAAAGCACTCCTTAATCAATTGTTCAGCTCAGTATAAAATTGAACTGCTAACTGCACACTTACTTACTTACTTTACTTTATTGTCACTGCATCTTGTACAACAAAATCAAACACCATCTTCAGTTGGCTGTAACCTTCCCCATTAAGGTAGCAGCAGTGTAAAATCCCTAGGGCAGAGCTGAGGAAGGGAATTTCCCTAGATGCTTAGTTTTATACATACTTTCAGAAAAGGGGAAGAGTACTTGGAACACACTCCTTACCAAATACTGAGGAGGTTTACCGTTTTAATATCAGGATCAAATAACAGTACCACATTCTATGAATGGTCTGAACACCTTTAAATGTAATGCATCTTGTATAGTTTTAATTATCCTAATCATCTGGATTCTGGATACCAACATGGGGGGGAAGGGCTAACATGGTACAATATAAATGGCTTTTTGTTAATATGTTCATTTGTTTTCTTGGCTTGTTCAAAGTTTACAGATATACCTTAGAAGTATCAGAATCGTATCAGAAGTATCAGAAGTATCAAATGCCTTTGCAACTAGTGTAGAAAATTTATTTACTGCAGAATTCAGCAATCAATTGGTCTCTGGAAAGAGTCAAAAGAAGATGTATTTCATTTATACTAAAATATTATTCTGAGAGAAATTCCAGGTATCGGTTATTACCCTTAAGTCCCTAAAAGGCATTCAAGTTACTTTTTTTTCTAGAGTAATTCACACTTCATCCTAATCACTGAGTTCATTTAAAAATGCTATTCCTATAGATACCACAGCTTGTTATGCAGGGATTCAAGAATTAAGCCTTTTCAGCAGCTCCTCCTTATCTCTGATACGATCTCCTTATTTAGATGAAGGAACCTACCTGCTTTATTAGAATTTTAAAAAAATGTTTAACATGCATATTTTTGACCAAACTTTTAATAATTCTTTAAATTTTATTTTAATCTCCCCCCCCTCTATAAATTAGTGAGATGCATCAGTAGCACAATGATGGAAAGAATCGCTAAATAAATAAAATGCACAACGTTGCTACAGTCTCTGTTCTACGCTTACATGTGTAGGTGAAAACCAATGTATTTCAGAAGTTGCTGTTATTTTCAGGGACAGTACTCTCTTAGAGCTCTGGTTAGATTTGGGGCTTCCAGCAGCCCAAAACAATGTTGTTGGCCTTTAAATCCATCATCCCAGACTACGAAAAACTGCTAACTCTCCAGCCAAATAAGTGGCTCCAAGTGACAGTCCTTTACAGTTGACCCCTCGCAGGCAGTGCTGCCACAAGGAGGACGGAAGAAACAAGTTGGGGACAGAGTGGAATGAAAAGAAGCAAGCCTGCAGAAAGTCAAGTCTCGGGAGACGGCTGTGCAACGATCATGCTTTTTGCAAAGGATTTGGGTTTCTATACCTCTCTTCTGCCACAGCAGATCCACTGTTGTGCTCCTCTTCCAAGCTGTCTTTGTCCTCATTTTTCTCCTGCGCCAACCAATTTTTGTCCTGCGAGAGAAAGGAAAGATGGAAGCTTTGCCACAGCTCCATATTTCAGTAAGAAGGTGATGAATATCACAGATCCAGATTTCTAGATTTGTGATACCATGATCTGATGCAAGATTTTACCTACTGTGGAACCAACAAGAAACAGTCATCGTAACACAGTTGTGCGTGTGAAAAATCGAAAGGAGTTTGCAATATTTCACACTACTACAAAAGCAAATTAAAAATAAAGGAACTGATGGAAAAGACTGAAAGAAAAAATCAAGAGGACCAAATCGCTCAATAAAGCCTGGAGGATATTTAAAAGTACAATATTTATTTATTTATTTATTTATTCGTACTTCTATACCGCTCCCTCTCCCAAAAAGGGACTCAAGGCGGTGTACACTCAACAAACAAGATAATACAGAAAACAGAAGCGAAAACAGGTAAATAATCAAGATGGCCAAGAATCACCCCTATAAATTTCCAAAATATAAACCCCAATGATCTTATTTGGCTAGACCGGCTTGTTTGAACAGCAAGGTCTTAACTGCGCGCCGGAAGGTTAGGATGTCTGACATGGCTCGTATATCCGGGGGGAGACAATTCCAGAGGGATGGGGCTCCCACAGAGAAAGCGCGTAGTCTCGGGGCTGCTAGACGACAGCGATCCAGTGGTGGTACCCCGAGCAAGGCAACTCTGTGGGAGCGTACTGGGCGGCGGGAGGTTGTTGGTAGCAGCAGGCGATCCCGTAAGTAACCGAGGTTCAGCAAGAATGCTAAGCCCAGAAGAGGCCAGCACAACTCTTTAGTCATGTTCAGGAAGCTTTAAAACTTCAGAAGGGTTCTTTTAGGAATGTTTGCCCTTAGGAGAACAGAAAAGAGCATAAAAAGTGTATGACATGCAAAAAGAATTTCAGGAGTGCACATAGGAAGAAATGTTAAACATTAAACCTTTAAATATATATTTAAAGCAGGAAAGTGCAGTTGGGTCTTAGAAGACGAAGGAGAAAAAGGAACATTCAGGAGCACTATAGAGATTAGTAAGAAACCCAGTTAGGTTTTCTGTTTCTCTTTGCTATCGAATGAGTATCTTGGATTGACTTTTGCAGGGAAGAACCAGAACTGTTGAGCAAATTGAGATGACAAGATACTCTAAATCAGGGGTGTGAAGCTCGAATTCATTGAGGGCTGCATTAGGGTTGTGTTTGATCTCGGGGGGGGGGAGGGTTGGCATGGCCATGGTAGATATGGCTAGCTCAACATCACTCATGTCGGGGGCCCGAGTGCTGGTGTGGTGGCCCAAATGTTCTGCTAGCGAAAACGGGCTCCCAAGCTCCATTTTCGGTTGCGACGGCCTCCTGAAATCCTCTGACAGCGAAAACGGAGCTTGGAAGGATTGCCTATAGCCCTCACAAGCTCCATTTTTGGCTGTGATGGCCTCCTCAAATAATTCCGTCAACACTGTCCAACAAAGTCTGCATTACTATTACTATTCATCTTCTCATCACTCCTTATCACCCATCCCCTCCCACTTGTGACTGTATGACTGTAACTTTGTCAGAGCTCGGGAGGAATGCGCATGGCTCACACAAGCTCCATTTTTGGCTTGGACAGCCTCCTGCAACCGTCTGCCAGAGAAAACTGAGCTCAGGAGGACTGTGTGTGGCCCACACAAGCTCCATTTTCAGCTGCGATGACCTCCTGCAATCCTCTGCCAGGGAAAATGGAGCTCCGGAGGGTTGCCTGCAGCCCAGGGCCAGTCCTTCACTGTTTTCAGGGCGAGCCCAAGGGCCAGATTCAGCCCGTGGGCCTTGAGTTTGACACCTGCTCTAGATAATTTGAAGATATTACAAATAACAAATAATTGAGTCCTCATGGCATCTACCCAACAGATCATAAAATAGTTCAATTGCAGATTTTCTGACTTCCTAGAAAAAACATGTAATCCTCAAATTGGGCACAGTGCAGGAAGGTAGCAAATGTGGCATTGATTTTTAAGAAAGGACACAAGAAGATGCAGAAAATTAGTTTAATGTCTATTCTTGAGAAATTGGCAGAAACAAAAAAGCATAACAAAGAAGCTTGTTGGAAATAAAATTTATATGGATTCCACAAAAATAAGTCTACTGCCCTTTGAGGTAAGCCATGTCTGAAACTTGCACTACAGAGTTCCTGGCATCCTATTTTATTGTTAGAGGATATAATATCAGAATTTGAAAGTCTGATCAAGTTTTTTTTTCCCTCCCTCGATGCCCAAGAGTAAAGGTGGAGCACTCTTGAATTTCTTCCTCATCCCCTCCTGTCTGCCGGGCAAAGTTGATATTTCTGTAATTGTTGTTGCACCCCTACTTCAAGCTCTCTCTCTATACTCCTCTGCAAATATTGCCTCAACAAATAGCCAAAGTTTCTGAGATGTCAACAAACATGCGAATTGAAGTAGCTCTGTGATGTCATATACACAGACTTTGAAAAAAAGGTTACTTATCAAAGGGACTTGGGTAAATTTCTTGTCATGGACTGTTCAAAAAAAAAATCCAGCAACTTACTTCCTCTTTCGAAGTGCTTTCAGTGGTGGCTCGATTCACTCCAAATTCTGGACTATTTAGGACTGGGAGTATTTCAGCCACATCCAGGACTTTTTCTAGAATAAGATTCTGGAAATCAAAGACAAAAAAAGCATGTATGTGAAAAAGGAAGGTTATCCTAGAGACCATTACATGACCTAAAACCAACACAAGGTTGCCGAAAAGCATATAGGGAAACAAACTATGGGCTCTAGGCAACCTGGGATATTTCTAAAAGGACTACATTCCTGAATAGATTGTTCAGGAACCAATGAGTCCTGAGTTCAAAGATGTCATTTCAAGGTAACAACTTGGTTTGGGATAAAAAGGCAGCTCAGTGAAGAACTAGCTTTGAGCACAGAATCATAGACAAAAGGAATCCAAGCGAAAGCCTCCCCACCTGATGGCTTTCATCCTCTACTGGAACGCATTCAGAAAAACATACCAGCTCCTCAAGTTACAGACACTGTTCTCAAACTGCATTTTAAAAGACAGAAGGATTTTCAAACAGATCAGTTGCTCAGGGTTCCTCCTAACTTTATTAATTCCCCCCTCATTAATTTTATTCAAACTTTCCTGCGGGTTAGGGTGTTGATGAGCTTCCTGGATGGGCCAATTCAGTTTGGTCATGGTGCTGCTTGGGGCTTCCTGGTGCTACAATTGTTAAGTTTTAAGGAGAACGAATTGGGTTTGGAAACCTTTTCTTAAGCAGCACAGTGACTTTAGGGTTTTGTTACCTGGTCTACAAAGGGCCCCTCATGAAACCAGGCAACTACTGCATTTCACAGTAACTATAGTTGTTGAACCACATAAAACACATTTAGGACGGATCAGAAAGTGTCCCCCGTAGCATTAAATGCACTCCTGCTCTGTTTCTTTTACAGGAATACATCATCCTCCCTTGCCATCTGGGAGCAGATTTCCCAGGCTCACAGGGGCAATGCCAGGAAAGGCTTTTCCAAAGATCCTTCTGGAATAATTTATGAAAAAAATCACGTTCCCTTCAGAGATATAGCAGACTTGTTTGATGAAAAAAAATACTACCTCACTGACTTCTTTCTTCTCTGTCACATTGGATATCAAGTGAGCTTCCTTTTCCTCCTCATTTTTAGATTTTAAAGTATTTTTTCCGCAGCTGCTGGCCTACCAAAGGGAAACCAATCAAAATATTATTGCATTAAGATGCAAAAAGGAGCCACAAGACCAACTTGCAGTCACGTGCCTTGCAATTGTTCAAGACAGCATGCTAGTCCTACAGAGTTTCTCCCATTTGTTCTTAGGGAGCTGTGAAGAGCACTGGTTGAGACAGCCACAATGTCACATAATCAGGACACAAGGCTCTCTTGGAAAGCCTGGACCAAGGGAGAGAAAAGAGAACATCTGGGTGGGCATTGTGAGTGTTGGAATATTGCTGCCGTTGACCCAATGCAGCAGGACTATTATAGCATTATATATATTAAAAGAGAGGAAACAAGTCTTCTCTCACCTTTATTCACACTGTATATAGCTTTTATCTTGGCCATCTCTCCAATCTTGTCCAGTATTTTAATTGTAATCTACAACTTTGCCAATTTTACGCTTTTTTGAAGTTCCACATACAGTCACACCACCAAATACAATATTAAAATGTAAAGGACAAAGTAGTGATTTCAATCATTTATATGAAATCTTTTTTCAGCTGTCATAATGTATCAGTATTTTCACCAAGCTACCCCAAAGGATCCTGAGATCCGTTCTCTGGTTGCCCACTATTTACTGTGTATGCAATCAGGATAGGTTTTTCTCCCAACAGGCATCACTTTGTACTTGCATACGCTAAAAGAAATGTACTATTTTAATAGCTGTTCCCCAAGCTTAAGTGGGTCCTTTTTGAATTACTGAAACATTTTACTGCTCATTTTTAAGCCCAGATAATCTCTGAACCAGTTAACAATATAAACATTTCCTTTCTTAGTACTATCCAATAGGGGATATTCCTATTCTCTCTTCCCAGTTCAGGGGCCAGTCAATAGGCAGGAAGCTGGGGTTCAAATCCAGAGAATGATTCTAGGCTTACCAAACCTTACACCAATTACTCATTCTTGGTCTAACCAGCCTTCAGAATATTGGTGTCATGCCAACGTAAGAAAAGAGGAGTGGTCTTATACATCAAAGATACCATTCCAGCTAAATTGATACATACAGATGATGAGGGAAGACTTTTAATGGTGGAAATAATGGACAATAATATGAAAACACTCCTGATAACAATCTATGCTCCGAATGCCAATCAAGAAGAATTTTATAGAAAACTACATATGAAAATAATTGAATTGGACTATGTTAATATTGTTATGATGGGAGATTTCAATGGAATAGTAGATAATAAACTGGACTATTCTACACAGAAAACAACAAAGCAAAGTAGAAAGATTCTCCCTAGATCCTTTTTTAAAATGGTAGATGAAATAAACCTAAAAGATGCATGGAGAGAAAGAAACGCTAAGACTAAACAATATACCTTCAATTCAAACAGACACTCATCATGGTCTAGAATAGATATGATATGGATGTCAACAGAATTGATTGCTAACCTTCAAGCAATTGATATAGAAACAAGTATCTGTTTCCAATGACAATTAAATGGAAAGGACAAAGAAGAAGATCCAGATGGACGTTAAATAACACTATATTAAAAGAAAAAGACCTTACACAGAGAATAGAGAAAAAACTGGCTCTTTTTTTCAGAGAAAATAAAAAATAAGACACTTCAATACAGAATGTATGGGATACAATGAAAGCATATTTCAGAGGTTTGATAATAGACTATACAAGGAAAAGAAATATTATGAAAAGACAAGCCTCTAAGACATTAGAGGATGAGTATAAAAGACTTGAAAAAGACTTATAGAAACTGCCACAGAAAAAGGATATTAAGTTAAAAATGGATACAATTAAATATAAAATGGGATTAATAGAAAAAGAACTAGCACAGAAAATCAGAGCTGTGAAACAGAACTACTTTGAAGATGCAAATAAACCAGGTAGATGGCTAGCATATAAACTGAGAAAGGAGAGAGAATCAAGGAAAATATTGCAATTAATAGATGATCAAGGCCAAATTTGCTATGGAAGTAAAGAGAAGAAAAAAATTATACAAGATTATTATGGGAAACTATACAAACAATATCGATGATGAAAGAGTTAAATAGTATTTACAGAATGCTAATTTACATCAGGTACCTAAAGAGACTGAAATAATGTTAGAAAGTAACATAACAATGATGGAGTTAACTGAAGCACTTAAGAAGCAAAATAATGGAAAGGCACCAGGTCCAGATGGACTTCCAGCGGAATTTTATAAGACATTACAAGAATCGCTGAACATTCCATTGTTAGACGTCATGAATGAGGTTATGTCAAAGAAGAGGATACCTCAATCATGGTCAGAAGCTTATATTACACTTGTCCCAAAGGAAGACGCCGATCCACAACAAATTAAGAACTATAGACCTATTTCCCTACTAAACTCAGACTATAAAATTTTTGCTTCAATATTAGCAGAAAGGCTTAAAAAATATCTAAATAACTTTATCCATCTGGACCAAAATGGATTCCTGCCGAAGAGACGAAATAGAGACAATATGAGAATAATTTTGGATACTTTGGAATATTATGAGGCACATCCTGAAAAACAAATGGCTTTGATATTTTTAGATGCACAGAAGGCCTTTGATAATGTGAGTTGGCGATTTATGTTATTACAGTTGGAGCAAATGGGCTTCGGTAAAAAATTTATCCATGCAATAGAAGCTATATTCCATAAACAAACAGCAAAGGTAATGTTAGAGGGAGAATTGACGGATTCCATTGATATAAGAAGAGGAACAAGGCAAGGTTGTCCACTATCACCTCTGTTGTTTTTGTTAACTTTGGAAGTGCTAAATAGAGAAGACAAGGATATAAAAGGGATGAAAATTAAAAAGGAAGAATTTAAATTGCAAGCATTCGCAGATGATCTGGTTTTTATTAGATCCATTAGAAACAGCATTATGACAGATAGAAAAGATAGAGGTATATGGAAAGGTAGCTGGTCTGAAAATAAATAAAGATAAAACAAAGATTTTTACAAAGAATATGTTACTAAGTCAAAAGGATGAATTGGCGGATGTTTTGAAAATTCAAGTCACAAATAAGATCAAGTATTTAGGGATACATTTGACAGCAAGATGTAGCCCACTTAAAGAGAATAATTATATTAAACTCAAGCAACAGATAGCGACAGATTTGGTGAAATGGGAAAAACTACAGTTATCATTAATAGGGAGAATATCAACAATCAAGATGAATATATTACCTAGAATTCTATATCTGTTTCAAACAATTCCAATAAGGCTAGGGAAAGATTATTTTGAAGATTTAAATAAAATTGTGTTGAAATATATATGGCAGGGAAAGAAAGCGAGAATAAAACTAAAACTTATGCAAGATGCTAGAATAAGAGGAAGATTTGGCCTGCCTAATTGGGAGTTATACTACCAAGCTACAAATCTGATGTGGGTTAAGGACTGGATAATGTTAAGAAACACTAGATTGTTGACATTAGAAGGACATGATTTGTTGTTGGGGTGGCATGCTTTCTTATGGTACAAGGGAAATAAAACACAGGGGTACTTTAGAAGACATTATATACGGGAGGCTTTGTGGTTAAATTGGGAGAAGACTAAAAGGCAATGCTATTTGAAAATTCCAGTCTGGCTATCGACTGTTGAAGCATTTTTTTATCCTATAATATATAAAAAGGAACAAACCGTTAGATACGGTGAAATATTGAATGAAAAGGGTGAACTTAAATCTATGCAAAAACTAGAGGAACAAGGCATAAAGATGAACTGGTTTTCATGTGCGCAAATACGTTCTAGATATGATAAAAGATTCCAAAACAGAAGGTTTTTATGATAAATTGACTGATTTAGATAAGATTTTGACAGGTACTGATGAAAAGGTGATTAAAAAATTCTATCGATATTTAGTAGAAATTAAGCTAGAAGAAGAACAAGTTAAAGAAACAATGATTGCTTGGGGAAAAAATTTTGGATATGGGATGGATTTAGAGAAATGGCAAAAATTGTGGTCTCAAAATTATAAAATGACAATGTCAACAGCATATAAAGAAAATTTGTATAAGATGTTTTACAGGTGGCATCTACCCCCAACAAGAATAGCAAGAATGTTCAAGAACAAATCAGAAAAGTGTTGAAAATGTCATCAGATACCTGGTTCATATTACTATATGTGGTGGACGTGTTCAGATGCTAAAAGATATTGGACCAAAATCCACACATGGCTGGAAAAAATGACAAAAAAACATATAGACTTGAAACCAGAGATTTTTTTATTGGGAATCTTACCTGAAATATATAATAAGGAATTGAAATATCTGATCGTAAATGTATTAACAGCTGCTAGGATTGTATTTGCTAAAAACTGGTAAAATGAGAAAATACCAACGCAGGAGGAAGTTATTAAGAAAATCATGGACTGTGCTGAAATGAGTAGATTGACATTTGAAATCAGAGAACAAGAAGATAAACAATTTTATAAGATTTGGGATTTATTTTATCAATGGTTAGACAATAAAATATGGTAATATAATATAGAATATAAAGAATATATAAAGATGTATTATCATAACTATGGCATAGATTTGGGATGATAATATGAATTGTCATAAAATAAATTAATTAAAATATGACATGAACAAATAACAGTATAGTCAAATGATTGATTAACAATGATATTAATGTACTTAGGAATATTTGATAGACAACATGAGAACATATACAAGTAATTGTAAGTGATGACTATGAAGCTGATGCACAAAATAATTTGTAAACCAACCAACACACTGTATGTACATAAGTGGAAGATGGTTTGATGTTTTTAATGTTGTGTTTGTATATGTTTGTTTAAAAAATAATAAAATTGGGGGGGGGGGAAGAACATTGGTGTCATGCAATAGTTTATAGTGGGGAAAAAAATCTGTCTTCTGAGAGAAAAGATAAATGCTAATTGCCTACCTCTTCAATCCAATCTCCGTCTTTTGGAAGCCCAACCCTGCAGGTTCCTTCCATCAAAATCATATTGGGCATCAGCTGCTCTCCTGCCTGGTTGTCTTGGAGGATGCATGCCTGACTTTCACAGGGCTTCAACCTCTCTCCTTTAGGAGCTGCTGCTTCTACTGCTGCCGTTTCTGTAGTTCCTTCTCCAACAACATCAGACTGAACAGTCTGATCAGAACCAAGCTCTTTGCTGCAGTCTTTCTGATCCCTGAGAGACTTGGGTACACCAGATTCTGTTCTCCTAGATTTCTGCACCATATGGAGGACATGTTGATAAAACTTCTGATCCTCGGAATAGCACTCGCTAGCTGACTGATTGTCTGGGGAGGTCTGTGCTTGGCTATTTATAGCTCCCAAAAATGGTCTTTGGGGAGAAGGCAAATGCTTTGTGGAATGTTCAGATTCACAAGAGATCTGTAAATCCCAGGAGAAATTGTCTACTTCACCCAAGACCTGAGAAGCAAGGTGGTCAGACAGGCTGCTAGCAACACTGATGCTATTACCGCTGTCCGTTTCTATCTTTGGATCGTGTTTTTTTCCCTCTGTGAGTTGACTTGGTGTAGGAGATGACACTTCACTTTCCGAAATTCCTGTCTTGGCTCCAAGCTCAACAGAACCCTGCAGCTGAGAATGAGGAACAAGAGTCTCGATCTGCCATGGGCTGGACTCTGTGGCCTGGCATTGTTCAGAAGGGTTCTTTTTTCCCCTTCTCTCCTTTATTCTCTCCAGAGGCCTTAATATTTCATTTTGAAAATAATGGATGTCACCTTGTCCCTCCAAAATCCCGGATGAGATCAATGTGAAAGCAGCAGCAGAGGGAGAAAGCTGCATTTCCTTTTCGACACTATGCAAGAAGTCTTCCTTCCTGACTAGTCCATCTCCCTCCGCATGGCCTTTCCCATGGTCCTCACCTTGTTTTTCTCCCTCTAAGAACAGCTTTTTCTCCTTGACTCCCCCCAGGGCTAACACAGTCATAGCACCTACTATAGTTTGAGAGGGTTTCTTCAGCGTTTGGAAAAAAGGCTTTATGAGGTGGATACTATCTACGTCCTCAGCTTCCAAGTCTGATAAAACACCACTAGCAGCTGCACATCTGATTTCTGTATTTGCATCTTGTTGTGCTTGATGATTAATGTCTAACCGGCTGGAAGATGCATTTCTTCCAAGAATTTTCTTCACATCTGCAAGGATCTGTTGAGTCCGGTTAGATTTTTCTGGCAGAAGAGGTTGTAGTTTCCCTGGGGCAGGGCTCGATAGCAGCCTGGACAAATCACCAGCATCTGAAATCTTGCCCTTGGGGGTTTTCAGGAAGAAGTCATTTTGTGTTACCTCGCTACCCTGTTGCTCTAGGTCAGGACTACCATGCTCTGAATACAGGACAGGAGATGATACTCGATAAAAGGACGTTGACGGAAGAATCCCTGATTCTGACTGCATCTCCTAAGTAGGCAAAAACCATCAGTTACTGATTTTGTAAACAGGCTAACTTTCCTTCTATATGAGCCATGCAAGGAAAAACAACCCTGCATTTCTTACTCTTGCTTGCCAGAGGAACCCACCATGACGGTTGGTAGACTTTTGATATCAGCTTGGATATGGTAATCGGCTGTTTGAATGACGTGCACAGTTGCAATAGCTTTTTGGAGGGGTGGGGGGGATTCAAGGCAAACCCTGCCAAGTCTTCAGCACCAGAGACTGAAAGAAACATCCATGAAATAAGAGCAAGTGCCAGGCTAGAACAGGCCTCTATGTTTCTGGAATGATTTGAAAAGCTGTACAAAACATACCGTTCTCTCCAGTTATTACTTAAGATTTTTTTAAAAAAAGAAATCTTTCCCAGCCATGTCAGGAAAGGGTTAAACAAAACTGAAAGTGGGAAAGTCTTGACTACTGCTCCTCAGGTGTAAAGCCTAGCTCCTTTATCTCATGGAGAGACAGGGAGAGGGTGGAGATGAAAAACAAGAACAAAATGAGAAAGCAGAAAAATTTTATCTGTTTCTCAGAAATGCTTGTTCAAGTACTCACCACAAGATGCTTCGATGGATCTCTTTCTTTCTTATCCTTTTTCTTTTCTGCCCTTTTCTTCTTTTTCTCTTTCTTTTTAAGACCTCCATGTTCCAGAATTTTTTCCCTTTCCTGGATGACAAGTTGACGGTAGCGCTCATCACACGGATGGTCCCAGGTCGACTGGCCATTGGCAAAATTGAAGTAATAGATATCGCCAGTGATATCTTGGCTGCAGACAGAGAGGGAGAGAGCAAGTAGCAACCGCTCAGGGAGACCCCTCCCTGCCTAGGAGAAACTGGAGCCCCCCAGGAGAGAGGAAAAGAGGACAGGACTTGTCGTGTAACTCGAGGAATGCAACGCGCTTTCTTCTGCTTCCAGGAACTATGCCATCAATGGAATTTGACGGAAACCCCCTTCTCCTCGTCACAGCATCCGAAACCGGCGCCCGAGTCGTAACTGACACCCAGGCAGGAAGACGTTTGAAGGCCCGCGGGGGGCTGGGCCGTTGTGGCGCTTCCCGGGACCGGCTGACACGGCGGTCACCACCAGCTCTCCGGAGTCCCTCCGCCCGGCCTCGCCTCGCCCTTGAACCTCCAGCCCGGCTGAGCGGCCCCATCGCCTCCGCCCGGGACATTCGCGGCCGCCCAGAACCGCGCCCGGGAGGAGGAGCGGGAGCGGCGGGCAGAGCTTACCACGGCTTCCACTCGGCGGGCAGCGGGGCCACAATGCCCTCCCGGGCCAGCCACATCAGCTCCGGCTCGTGCTCGGGGTCGATGCCCACCACGCGAGCGAACTCCTGGATCTCTGCGGGAGAGATGCGCCCGGTGAAGCGACCCCGCGAGTCCCCGGGCTGGCCCGAGGAAAACTCGCGCGTCCGCCCGCCCGCCCACCTCGCTCGCTGGGGATGTAGCTGTCGTCGTAGTCCTCCTCCAGGATGAGCTGATCGCCGATCCGCAGGGCGGGCCCGGCCATGGCCTGCAGGGGAGGGGGGCGCCGAGCGGGGGACCGCGAGCCCCGCTGCCCCAACGAAAAACTCCCGCCCCCGGAAAGCGACGCGGCCGTTGCCATGGCGCCGCGCCGTCTCCTAGCGACGCGGCGCGCAGTCCTGAGTCCTTCGGGCGCCGAGGGTGGAAGCAGCGGAACGAAGCCCCTCAGGCTGCCCGGGTAGAGGGACTCGCAGCGCGGTGAGCCGGGCTCCCGATCCAGGCGGTCCCGCGTCGCAGGGGTTTCATCTACACCCCTCCTCACACAAATCATGTGGCGGCCAAGCGGCGACCGCTGCTCTGCCCCGGTGCCCGCTGGCCCGGCCCGCGCCGGCTGTTTTGGTAACTGCAGTTTCTTAGGGAGCCGAAGGATGTGTAGGAGGGGATAAAATGAGGCCAATATATTGTGTCCCCGTTGCAGACCTTTCGGCTTTGAGAAGCTGGGCAAAGATTTGGGGGAAGGTGCCCATTAGCTGCGGCACCCCAGCAGATCACAAATGCTGCGCAGAAACTCAGGGTGGAACAGAGGAAAGTGAACCTGGTGGAAACCTTGAAGGGGGACCTCCCTCCCTCCCTCCCTCCCTCGCTGTGTTGCAGCCTGTCACCCATGAACTGATGCGTTCCCACTACCTTTTTTTTTGGCCTCCAGAATCTTGAATCCAGCAAAGAAATTCAAAACTGAAGGAAATGCCAGCCATTTGTACTTAGCCAGAGTTGTGGTTTTACACAAAAATGTCAATGTGACAGTGGTAGAAAGAGGTAAGGGGATGAGAGAGCAGTTCAATATGCATTTCTAAGGGGCTAAAGGCAAGGTGTGGGCCCTACATCATTCAAAGGCTTTTTGAAAGCTTTGGCAAAAACTCCACTGAAAGGAGTGGAAGAAGAGATAAGATTGGAGGTTCAGGAAGTCTGGACCCACACTGTTGGCTCCACCATGGTTTTTTTGGAAGAGATGCAGAACACCAAAGTCATTTGTCAGCCAAGTCACACCACTTTCTTCTCTCCTGAAACTTTCTATCTTTAAAAAGATGCAGTCTTCTTTGTTTTTTACCATTTCTGTAGGTTTGTTTACACATTAATTGGTGAGCAATGGCATCCCTATGAGGAGAAAAAAGCAGCATTGAGCCACAAACTCTTGTGGACAGGAGGGCACCGTTTATAGTCTTGGGAAAATTGTACAGCAGGTTAGGAGGTGGATATTTAACCCACATCCAACATTTACATAATTAAATCATTTTTGTTAAGATCTTCAAAAAACCCTGCCGATTTCCTTGTTTGATGTATTGGATAGCAACTTGCTGCTTAAATGAAAGAAATGGTTGCATTTCAGCTTCCCAGGTTGGACATAAATGTGGTAGTAAGAATATTCAAATGTAGATAATGTAATTGCAATTCAAAAGCTGGTTAACTCGCATCCTTTTTTTGAGACTCTAGAGTGGAGCCTTCCCCTTTTCAGGAGTTGTCACAGGAGGTGTGGAAGGACACATCTCATAGAAACCACTGCAAGTATGCAGTCCAATGCTAGCAGTTAGCCAACAGGAACAAAAAGAAGTTTTGTGTAATAATGTAGTCTCCCTAACCGAAACATAGAAACCATAAAAATACTGTTTTGTACAATTATGTTTTATTGTATAGGGGAAAAAACTGGGAGGACAACATGCTGACAATCATTCGCCCTCTGCTTTTGCCCAGGTTTGTGGAGACTGAAATCTCCAATTTCTTATTTTAAGCATTTAAATATCCTAGTTATGTTTTACAATGTTTTTTTTTTACATTTTTGTTGTAAGAGTGCCTTGCTGGTAGGATAAATAGAACAGATATAAAACTTTTTAATAAAAATGTATGCCTCAAAAATAGCAGTGAACATAAAACCTAACTTTATTAACAATAAATTCAAACAAACCACACTAAACATTGTCTTCCGGTCCCCTAGTCACTAGTGCCTTTAGAAAAACGACCTTCCCATAATGGATTACTTCCTGTCCGGCAGCCTTATTTGTTCCCCCAACTACCTTTGGTAGCGACCTTCCCAGGATGGCCGACTTCCTGTCCATTCTTCTTAGTCATCCCCCAACTGCCTTTCGCAGTGATCTCGACATGATGGGATTTTAAATTTATTATTCTGTAGTTATTATTAAATTCCTTAATCGGGCAACAGGAAGCCCATTTGCTGCAACACAGGTACAGAAGAAGGAATCCTGCTGCCGGCCTCAAATGCTAATGCTAAGGGACAGGAAACTGCCATCCTGTGGTCAAAGCAGGTATAGAAATAAACCTCCCCCCTTTTTTTCCTTAAATAAAATTTTATTGAATAAAATTAAAACAGATGAACACATTGCGACTTTCCTGGCAGTTATTTTGCCATACCTGCTATAACATGAAACCACACATATGCCCAGTATTTCCTAGTCAAACCACAGACAACTACAATGATCTAATACATATCGATTTTACAGAAGACAATGTTGAAAAAGCACTACGCAATCTAAAACCATCTCTATCTATTGGACCGGATGGAATATGTGCCTACTTCTTAAAAAAGCTATCCACTGCCATAGCAGGACCTCTAAGCATAATCTTTGAAAAATCTTTCAGGGCCAGCTCCTTGTCAAAGCTATGGTCACAAGCCATGGTCATCCCCATCTTCAAAAAGGGAGACCCCAGCCTAGTTGAAAATTACAGACCAATCTCTTTATGTTGCGTCACCTATAAAGTCATGGAATCAATTATCAACCAATCCATCATCCTCCACTTAGAAACAAACAACCTACTCTCTAACAAACAATTTGGTTTTAGGAAAAAACTATCATAAAATCTGCAACTCTTACATTGCAAAAACATATGGACTACACAACTCGATCAGGGCAAAGCAATAGACTCAATCTACATAGACTTCTGCAAAGCCTTTGATTCAGTGGTACATGATAAACTATTCCTAAAACTAAAATCTTATGGTATCTCTGGACACCTGCATAACTGGATAGAAGCATTCCTGTCAAACAGACAACAAATGGTCAAAATTGGGAGAGTCCTATCCAATTCTATACCTGTCAACAGTGGTGTCCCCCAAGGCAGTGTTCTAGGACCAACTCTTTTCATACTCTACATAAATGGCCTCTGTGATCATATCAAGAGCAACTGCATTCTCTTCGCTGATGATGTAAAGCTATTCAACACCACAGAAAATACCGCTACCCTTCAAAAAGACCTTGACTACGTATCAGAATGGTCAAACAAATGGCAACTTCCGATCTCAACAAATAAATGCTCTGTCCTACATATTGGCAAAAAAAATCAGAAAATAAAATACAGGCTGAATAGTCAGATCTTGTTGATGACCCAAACTCTGTAAAGGATCTTGGTGTACTCATCTCAAATGACCTAAGTGTTAGAGCCCACTGTAACTACATAGCCAAAAAGGCGCTAAGAGTTGTTAACCTAATCTTACGTAGCTTTTTCTCTGGTAATATTACACTAATAACTAGAGCAAACAAAACATTTGCTAGACCAATACTCGAATACAGCTCATCAGTTTGGAATCCACATTACGTATCTGATGTTAACACAGTTGAGAAAGTCCAGAAATATTTTACAAGAAGAGTTCTTCACTCCTCTACTTGTTGCAGAATACCTTATGCCACCAGACTCGGAATTCTAGACCTAGAAAACCTTGAACTATGCCGCCTTCTGTCCGATCTAAGTATAGTATATAAAATCATATATTGCAATGTCCTACCTGTCAATGACTACTTCAGCTTCAACATAACAACACAAGAGCAAACAATAGATACAAACCCAAGGTTAATCGCACCAAACTTGATTGCAGGAAATACGACTTCTGCAACAGAGTGGTCAATGTCTGGAATACTCTACCTGACTCTGTGGTTTCTTTCCCAAACCCCAAAAACTGTAACCTTAGACTGTCTACTATTGACCTCACCCCTTTCCTGTAGGTCTGTAGGGGGCGTGCATAAGCGCACCAACGTGCCTACCGTCCCTGTCCTATTGTTTCTTTTATATTTTATTTTTCTTATATGTATCCATGTATTCATAACTATGTTATACTTATACCTATTATCTTGTAAGCAATTGACAAATAAAATAAATAAATAAAAATATAACAATTGATCTCTTCCTTATTCTACATTACAAAGTTGGTGCTATTTACATATATATTTTCCTATTTACAGCATAATTTCCTTACATAATCATTATATCCACTATATTGCATTGTCTTAGTTTAAAAATCTTTCATCTTCAGTCTTATAAAATAAAGCATCACAATTTGTTTGTTTTTTTGTTCCGACTCCCTTTCTTCGAATTTAAACCATTGGTACATTTTGTTCCAGACTTCATAATACAGTTATGTTACAGTTTAACCTAAAGTTCATACCCAGTGGTTTAGGTTGGCACTGGAATTCATAAGATATAAAATTAGCGAAAACAATTATATATGAGAATGAACTTTTGCCTTTCAAGAGCAATTGCCATATTGAGGCAAAAGGAGGTGAGGACTGTACTTGCTCCAGTTTTAGGCAATAGTATGATGGCAGGTAGTCTAAGAATGTGGTTTTTGTCTGTCCACTTTTGTCCAAAGTGAATCAGGGTTAGGAAGGGCAGAAGATTCCTTTCCTTGAGTCTTTGCAGAGTCTGGCTTGCAATTTGCTACTCTCCCCCCAGTCATAGTTGCATTCACTGATGTAGCAGGTGTGGGCTAGGCAGGATGGGGTCTATAAAGGCCTGTTGGCTGAGAGCTTCAGGCTTTTGGGGGAAAGCAGTGAAGAAAGGATGTTATCCTCCCTGGGTTTTCTGCCTAGAGCACCACAGGATGGGTACTCTGCCCTGTTGGCTGTTACAAAAGAATTCAGGAAAATTGATAAGTTGTCCTTGAGGAATTGGACGGGAGAGGGTTTGGCTGGTTTCACTGAGGTTTAGCTTTTTCATTTTAGAGAGATGGGAGGTTGGGAACCAAAGAGGAGGCATGGTAGTAGATGAACAGAAAAGACTTGGAGGTGATGGTGGATGGGATGGATGATTGCCCATGTCTCTCTAAAGATTATGGTCTTGGTGGGAGATAGCTGGATCAACCTTTCAAAGTCTCTTCCCACATCCATTATCAGAACTGTCTGGTCTATGGGAGATGGCCTTTTCTGGTGTGACTCCTGGGCTGTGAAGCAAAATTCTCGGGTGATGCTAGTGGCCTTCACTTTCTAGGTATTTTAGACAAGGTAATGTATCTTTTGCTGACCTTTTAATTCCTGAAAGATTTAATTTTAAGAATGATTTTAATTAGGTCAATGCTATAAATTACATTTACTCATTTTGAGGTGCCTTGATGATAGAAACAAAAGCTGGCTAGATATAAATTATTTTAGAATAAATGTACCAAACATCAAATTAGAAACAACTAGATTACACCTTAAATCTTAATGTATGAAATTAAATTGTAGGAATAAACTATTATCTAACATTTGAAAATCAGTGTAACAATAGCTGCCCTCAATTTCACCATAAACTCACAGAAGAGTAGCCTTAACAGAGTACTCCAACATCAATACTTTTGTTTTTTAAATCATCAAGGTTTAGTCAACATCATGCCATTGAAATTAGTTCAAATTAAGCATTGGGAGAAGTTTAAGGTTGAAGCTCTATCAAAGAGATGCACAATTACCTTATTCTTAAATCCTCTGAGAGTTTTGCGAAGAGCCGCTCTCCAGGGTCCTGTTGTACAGTCTGGTGCTGTGCAAAGAAGGCCCTGTCCTATGAACCCAACGGTTTAAGTTTCTGGCTGGTGTGGGGAGATTCAGAAAGGACCCCTACCACAGGGCCATCTTTAACAGTAACAGAATCCAAAACACAAGGGAGGAGGGGACTGGTAGTTTTGCAGATGAAGTACAAGGTGGTTCCAATATTTTGGGTCTTATCGAGTTTTCCAAACATAGGGGCCACTTCAGTAGCATTGCCTTTTCTCTTGCCCCTTTTGGTGAATAAAGCTGCCCTTATAACACCTATTTCCTCTAGAACCAGGCTGCTTGATGGATGCAGGTAAGCGTCCTAAGACACATTACATCAACCTTCCTTTTGGGAAAGAGAAATAATGGAGTGTGTTGCTGCCAAGATGACCATCCTATCCTTTGTGCTGGGAGTTTAAAGGTAAGGAGTGGGTGTTTCGTATTATGTTTCTTAATGGTTGCCACTTGAACCAGTGATGTAGATAATGGCCTGAAGCCATAGCAAACTTGATGGTCTTTTCACGGGACCCCATATTGGTTGGTGTCCCCCGTGGAAGGCAGAACAGAGAAGGTCCTTGTGGTTCCCCGAGCTGTATTGGAAAGTTGAGAATAACTTATTTTCAGTTATTTTTCTTTTTTGTACAATTAGGAGAATAAAAGGCATTTGGCTAGAGTCTTCCTCAGAAGACACTACACCTATGTGTTTCAGCAATTAAGGAAAGAGCTGCCCTATATCACTGCTGATGGAATGAATTTGCTGCTGCGATGAAGGAAGCGAGAAAGAGTTTTGACCCTCCTGATGAAGAATTTGCTTCTTTCCACAATTGATGAGATTGGGGTGGGGGGAGGGCAGGGAACAGAGCGAAGCCTGGAGTCACGGTGGGGGGCTGAATCTGCCCCTAGCAGGGAAGGTGGGTGGGTGGGAGATCGGTTTCCCCTCTACGTGTTGCAGTCTGAAGGGATCATTGAACGGAAAGCTGGCACCGTTTCCCTTAAAGCGTAGTGTTCCGTTTCCCTTCCTTGACTTTGGTGTAACCATTGCAATTCCTTGCAGCCCTTTTACCTGCTGCATTTTCTCACATTCTGATTTTCCCAGTGTCCACATGCCTGGATTCTGGGAGTGCTACCACTGGGCATGGACTCTCTGATCTTTCCACTCTTTGCCTTTTTAGTATACCGCCTGTGTGATGGTTTTGTTCTCTTTCTTGACTTTGGTGCCACCATTGCTTTTCCTTGCTTCCAACTTCTGCAGCATCTTAAATGTCAGATCCGTGTATCTGTCATTTCTTCAGAGGAAGAAGAAAAGGGGGGGGGGAACTGATAAAGAAATCCTTTCTTGATGTAACCTGAATATATTTAACCTTATATCGAATATGCACACCCATACATGATACAATGGGGGGGGGGGGGGGAAGAAGCCAGATGGCCAGAATCTAACACCTCTGAGAGGCACAGCCAGGAGATGAGGGGTCCATAAAACTCCACAATGAAGTGCTCTGGGAAATCTCCAAAAACAGTCCGAATGTCAGCTGGTGCTCCCTTCAATATCCAAGAAAGAAACACTTAAAATCCATTTTGTTAGAGTAAAGATATCTTTTACTGGAAATCAAAGTGGTAGCAACAAAAGAATTCTGAATCTGAAGAAATGAGCGCGAAAACCACATATACAAAGTGATGGCAACGTTCCCACCCACAACAGTCCATATTGCTCCTCCAATGAGGAAATATGCATAGCATCATGTGGGCATCTTCAGGTGGTGATGAGGCCTCTGTCCGTTGACCTTGGCATAGTTTGATAAGGAGTAGCAGTTGCGCATAGCAAGGAATAGAAAAGCAAGGAATAGAAACTTAAGTAAAGCTCCCCCTCCCCTAGATATACAGTTTCGTTTCCTACACACTCCAGCACGCTTCCCAAATATATCATAGCCCATTTCCCCCTCCCGTTACTTATGGCAGCCGAAAGATGCAAAGCAGAGAAAAGGAAATAAAGGAAGAAATCTTGAAGGCTGACATTCGGCCCTCCTGCAAAAAGACATTAGTCCTAGAAAATATAAGAATAAGAGACAAGATATTACAAACAAATAACAACAACATTATTGTTCAGGGTTTATCAGGATACATGGTGCGAAACGCCTGCACCAGCCGGGGGGCTCTAACATCTCTCTCGTCTACCCATTCAGACTGGGAAGAAGGAAAATGCTTCCACGCCACCAAATATTGGATTCGACCCCTCTTCTTCCTAGAATCCAAAATTTCTTTAACTTCAAAATGTTGTTCACCTTCAATGAGCAATGGTACAGGGGGGGCTACTTGAGTAGGCCTCAGATCAGATGTACGTTCAGGTTTTAACAAACTAACATGGAAAACAGGATGGATCCGACGGAGGGTTTTCGGCAGTGTCAATTGAACTGCCACAGGATTCACAACTCGTTCAACCGGAAAAGGTCCCACATACTTAGGTCCAAGCTTTTTCAATTTCTGTGTGGTCTGCAAAAATTTGGTAGATAAAAACACTTTATCACCAACTTGATATGGTTCCTGTGGACGTCTCTTTTTATCTGCAAACTTTTTATGAGCTTGATGAGCATCATCCAATGCCTTGCGGGCAACTGGCCAAGTCATCTGGAGATGCCTTATCCACTCATCCAACGAGGGAATATTAGTTTTCTCTTGCGGAAGCTCGGGTATGGGTACAAAGTCTTGTCCCGAGGCCACTTTAAATGGAGTGAATCCGGTGCTGCTATGTACCGAATTGTTGTATGCCACCTCAGCAAAAGGCAGTAAATCAGTCCAATCATCCTGTTGATAATTAATGTAACACCTCAGATACTGTTCCAGTACCGAGTTAGTTCTCTCGCAGGCCCCATTGGTTTGTGGATGATGGGCAGAGCTTAACCCCTGGGCGGAGCCTAGTAACTTCAGGAACTCTTTCCAGAAATTTGAGGTGAATTGGACACCCCTATCAGAGATTATGCATTCAGGGACTCCATGTAGCCTGTAGATATGCAGAATAAACAACTTAGCTAACGTCTTCGCTGACGGGATCTTCGCGCAGGGTATAAAGTGTACCTGTTTGGAAAACAGATCTGTCACTACCCAAATGACTGTATTTCCTCCACTGTCAGGTAATTCTACAATAAAATCCATGGAGATTTCCTTCCATGGGGCCGTTGGTCTAGCCACGTTCTGCAATAAGTCTGCTGGTTTACCAGGCGGCCTCTTAGCCGAAGCACAAATAGGGCAACTAGCGACATAGGTCTCAATGTCCTTTTTCAACGTGGGCCACCAAAATTGCCTTTTGACCAAGTGTAGGGTTTTCACGAATCCAAAATGTCCAGCAGGTTTAGAATCATGAGCTTGATGTAAAATTTCGTGCCTTAGTTTTCCCGGTACATATAATTTGGTCCCCACCCAGGCCAACCCATCTCTAATAGTACAGTCATTCGAGTGGGTCAGGAACCAATCATCAAGTTTTAGAGCTTCTTTCAATTGTGCCGATAAATCGTTTGACACATCAACCTCTTTTTTCTTCTGAGCTCTGGTAACCATTGGAGCTGCCAACTGTTCGGTTGGGATGATAGGTCTTATCACTTCCTGGCGGGCACTATTATACTGAGGTAATCTGGACAAAGCATCTGCCATGAAGTTCCTTCCACCGGGAATGTACTTCAAAGAAAAATTGAACCGCTTAAATTGTTGCACCCAGCGAACTTGCTTGGGAGACAGTTTCCGAGGTGTTTTCAGAGCTTCCAGATTTTTGTGATCTGTCCAGACCTCAAAAGGGTGTTTGGCTCCTTCTAGGAAATGCCTCCACGTTAACAAAGCCCATCAAACTGCAAAAGCTTCTTTTTCCCAGATGGCCCATCTTCTCTCGGTTTCAGTTAGTTTACGGGAGGTATAAGCGCATGGTTGCAGGTATCCCTTTTCATTTACCTGAAGTAGCACCGCTCCAACGGCTACGTCACTTGCATCAGCTTGGATTACAAACGGAACGTCCATGTCTGGGTGCTTAAGTACGGGTTCAGCAGCAAACAGACGTTTCAGTTTCTCAAAAGCAGCTTGACATTCCATGGACCACTCCAATGGTGTACTGGGCTTCGGTTTCACCTCCCCTTTGGTTTTAAGGAGATTCGTGATAGGCATCGCGATCTTCGCAAACGCAGGAATAAATTGACGGTAAAAATTTGCAAATCCCAAGAAACTTTGCAGTTGTTTCCTGGTACGGGGAGGGGCCCATTCCAAAACCGCCTGCACCTTCCCCGGGTCCATTTCTATGCCGTTGTGCGATATGCGATAGCCCAAATAGTCAATTTTCTCCTGGTGAAATTCACACTTTGACAGCTTGGCATACAACTGGGCCACTCGAAGTTTCACCAGGACTGACCGCACTAGTTTCACATGCTCATCACGAGTCTCTGTGTAGATAAGAATGTCATCAAGATAAACTAACACCCCTTTGTATAAATGCTCATGCAACACTTGGTTTATCATTTGCATGAATACCGCAGGCGCCCCCTGTAGGCCAAACGGCAGGACGTTGAATTGAAAACACCCCATCGGACAGTTGAAAGCAGTCTTCCATTCATCCCCTTCTTTGATTCGGATTCGGTAGTATGCCTCTCTCAGGTCGAGTTTTGAAAAGATCTTTCCTTTAGCGAGGTGGGCCAGCATGTCCTTCATCAGGGGGAGGGGGTACACGTTCTCCACCGAGATGGCGTTCAGGTTGCGGTAGTCTACCACCAAGCGTAAGGAACCATCTTTCTTCTCCCGAAACAGCACTGGAGCCGCCACCCGGGGCCTAGCAAGTTGGATGAAACCACGTTCTAAATTTTTTTCAATGAACAACCGCAATTCCCCTAATTCCCGTGGGGTCATTGAATACAGTTTCGGTTTTGGGAGTTTCACTCCTGGCAAAAATTCAATACTGCAATCCGTTGAGCGGTGAGGGGGGAGCTCATCCGAGGCCTTCTCACTGAACACCTCCTTTAAGTCCCAGTATTCCTCTGGAATTTTCTCCTCCCCTTTCAGAGTCTCGGTGCCAGTAGAAGCCAATTCTATAGGAGCTTTGGGCCTCAACTTGGATTTCCCTTCCTTTTCTGGGGGTTGGTCTGTGCGTATGCGTAGTGATCCCCTCCTCCAATGGGGGGTTCCATTTCCGGAGCCAAGGCAAGCCCAGTATTAAGGGGCGCTCCATCTCAGGAGCCACAATAAAACACAGAGTCTCTTTATGGTTCCCCATTGTCATCTCCACTGGCTCTGTTATAAAATGAGCAGGTCCACCCCCGGCTACCGATCCATCCAATTGGCAAAAAGCTATGGGCGTTTTCAGAGTCTTTAGCCTTAAGCCCAGCTTCTCTACCATCTTTGCACTGATTACGCACCTTGTGCACCCAGAGTCTAACAAAGCCAACATGTCCCCTTCAGCCCCCGACGTGGATACCCTTAATCTCACTGGAATGGTCATAGGGCCCTGGTTCGGACTTACCAGTGCGTCGTCTTCCAGTTCGGATTCACTCCCTTCAGAAGAAGTTGGAGTTCCCAACCCCTCTCTTATTAGAGGGGTGACCTCTACAACCTCCTCCGCCTTTAGCGCCGATCCACGAGGCGTGGCTGGAGGCCTCTCAGACCTTCTCCCTCCTCCTGGCGCCCCTTTTGGTTCCAGCTTGGCACGACAGTCTGCAGCCTAGTGGCCCTCTTTCCCACATCGGAAACATGCTCTGGTCCTGGGCTTTGCCGCTGGTCTTCCCTTCAGGGGTTTTAAGGTTTCTTGAGGCCTGGTGGGGGGGGGATTCCTCAAGACAAAACCCCCCCGGTGTCTTTTTCGGGTTAGGTCAATCTCCACCTCTGCTGCCAGCACGTACCACTGCTGCAGCTCACCAGGGTCTCTTCTGGCCACGCAGCATTGATAAACATCTTCATTTAGCCCATCCTTAAAAGCCTCTATCAGGGCTCCCTGGGACCAGCCGCGGATATGGCACGCCAGCTCCCTAAACTCCTGGGTGTAATCAGCTACTGACCTTCGCCCCTGATTTATGGTTTTCATCCTGATTCTAGCCTTGCGTTCAGCTAGGGGATCTTCAAATCTAGTGCGCAATGCTGTCATGAACTGGTCATAATTCAGCAGCTGAGGGGCATTATCATTATGCAAAGTCACCATCCACTTTGCAGCCGTTCCCTCCAAAGCCCTGGTCACACACCTTACTCTAACAAAATGGAGTTTAAGTGTTTCTTTCTTGGATATTGAAGGGAGCACCAGCTGACATTATTCTGAATCTGAAGAAATGAGCGCGAAAACCACATATACAAAGTGATGGCAACACTCCCACCCCCAACAGTCCATATTGCTCCTCCAATGAGGAAATATGCATAGCATCATGTGGGCATCTTCAGGTGGTGATGAGGCCTCTGTCCGTTGACCTTGGCATAGTTTGATAAGGAGTCGCAGTTGCGCATAGCAAGGAATAGAAAAGCAAGGAATAGAAACTTAAGTAAAGCTCCCCCTCCCCTAGATATACAGTTTCGTTTCCTACACACTCCAGCACGCTTCCCAAATATATCATAGCCCATTTCCCCCTCCCGTTACTTATGGCAGCCGAAAGATGCAAAGCAGAGAAAAGGAAATAAAGGAAGAAATCTTGAAGGCTGACACCGTTCTAAAAAGGGGGTGGGGGAGGAAGTTAGGTACGTCTTGGGAAAGCTACATGAGAAAAAACCTTCCAAAAAGGGAAGGATCCCCTCCCAGAGGGGCTGGGAGGGGAATTAACATATTGGCTTTTGTTTCCCTAAGTAAACATTGGGATGGGGGGGGGGGATTCTAAACTCCCTTATCTATCACTGTATGCCTGAGGGACCTCAGACGCTGCTTTGAATTCCTACTGGACTGTCTCATCTCAATAAAAGATTCCTTTTGATAAGTTCGGTTCTCAGAAGTTCATTCTTATTGTTTGAATGGGAAGAAGTTCCATAGCCTGACATAAAGCAGCGTCAGCAATAGAGGTCAACCCGGAGACGAATTTTTTTTTAAACAATTCACTCTACCGAGGGGATCCTGCAAGAGAAGAAAAAAATGTCTGAATACAGCAAGGAGCAAGGGGGAGCCGAATGCTGGGGAGAAACATCAACAGTTACCCAGCCAGATACTGACTCGATGCGCCCCATCGAAGACAGCGAGGCTGCCTGCGAATCCTCCACCAAGCCCCGGTGGTCTATAGGTGTAGGAAAGAGAGACACCTGGAATGGAAGAACCAGGGGAGTAACCCTCACCCGAGGAAATCGCAAACCCGTGTGGAAATTGGAGCTAGAGGCCCTATCGAATCAGGAAGAATGGGATGAGGAGCCACTGGCCGATGACCGAATGAGACGGTACATCAATCGCCTAGTGAGGGAAGCCCTGGAGAACCTCGACATGGGGGATGCACAAAGACGACAACGCAGGAGAGCGAGGGAACCAGAAGGTGTGAGAGAACCCGAGCCGCCACCCCGGATTCAGTGGAGATTGAGCGGGAAGAGGGACAAGCTGAAGAACCAGCAGCCACACCAGGTACCCGTCCCTTAAACGCCCCGGATCAGGGAATTAACCCTGGCCAACCCAGAAACATACAATTACAGAGGAAGGTTCCGCCCTTGGGGGTAAAATTCGATGGAGACCCCCAGAAATTGGGATTTTTCCTGGCACAAGTGCTCACCTACATGCAAGAATATGGACAGGATTTACCAACCCAAGGGTCCCGGGTGCGAATTGTCACCCTAGCTCTTGAAGGGGCGGCAGCCAGATGGATGGTAACGCTCCACAACGTCAATGCCCCAGAATTAAGAAACTTAGATCGCTTTATGACAGCCTTACGCCACCGTTTCGAGGACCCGCTTGCCGATAGAAAAGCCCGGGACCGCATCAGAGTCGTGAAACAAGGTCGTCGCCCGGTAGCAGAATACACCAAGGAATTTCATGACCTGGCCGGCCGGGTAGATTGGCCAGAGGATATCTTAGTCTGATGGTTCAAAGATGGACTAAATGATGATCTATACGCTGCCTGCCTGGCCCGTGGGGCCCCAAACCTCTTGCATGAATGGTACATGATGGCAGAGGAGGCAGAGATAGACATGACTCGGAACCGGCACCATGCTGGTAAGTTTTGGAAAAGATCCCCACCCCTGGGGAAACGGGAAGTTTTCAAACCCCAATCCACCATGACTCCAAGAACGCCTGGTTGCTTTAAGTGTGGAAAGGAGGGACACCGTGCAGCAGAATGCCACTCGAAGACTCCTGCCAGAAAGCTAGACCACCCATCAGGGAGGAAACCCACAACATCCAGCCCTCGAGGGAAGGAGACTGGCCTGAGGGGCCGAGTAGATGTGGGATTCCGACCCCCTCCCAAACCTGAGGAAGAATCCCAAACGCTCCGAGGGGACCTGAGCCAGTCCGAAAGTGATCCAGAGGATGACCTGCTGGTAAGCAATCCAATTGAACCAATCACCCTACCCCTGAGACTGTTTATCCCCAGCCAAGGGAAGGGGGAGGAAGTTACAGCGTTGCTGGACTCGGGATGCACTCGATGCCTAATCAAACCCGCCCTTGCAGATAAATTGGGAATCCAACTGAAAGAAATGGAAAATCCCATCGCTTTCTGCCAATTAGATGGAACCATAGCGGGGGGGGGGGGGGGGGGGGGGGGGGGGAGCCAGCCAGGTTTACCACAGAACCATTGAAATTAAGACTAGGAAAACACAGGGGATGCTCACATTCATTGTAGCCCCAGGGATGGAAGAGCCACTAGTTCTGGGTCTCATATGGCTACAGAAATGGAATCCAAAAATAAATTGGAGGACAGGAACCATAAAATTCCAGAGAGATGTAATATTTGCAAAAAGCTCAGAGGAAAGGATAAAGAATGGGGAAGAGAACAGAGAATCAGCCATGACCGGACAGTCTGTGAAACCCATTAACATCCCCCATGAGTACCAGGATCTGGCCCAAGCATTTAGTGAGGAAGCTTGTGATAACTCCCACCTCATCGAGCCACAGACTGTGCTATCGAAATCCTACCAGGGGCTAAACTCCCAAAACCACAAATGTATTGCATGTCTCCCAGAGAACTGAAAGAACTCAGAGCATTTATCGATAAAAACTTAAAGCGGGGTTTCATCGAACCCGCCAGACCAAAAATAGCGGCCCCAGTGTTATTCCGTGAAAAGAAAGATGGCTCCATGCGTCTTTGTGTGAATTATAAAAAATTGAACTGCATTTGCATAGAAAATATGTATCCACTCCCCCTCATGAAGGACATGTTAGCCCACCTCTCGAAAGGAAATTTTTTTTCAAAGTTAGACCTACGGGAAGCATATTACCGCATCAGAATAAAGGAAGGGGATGAGTGGAAGACAGCTTTTAACACACCATTGGGATGCTACCAATTTAAAGTGCTCCCTTTTGGACTGCAAGGAGCGCCTGCAGTGTTTATGCAATTGATCAATGAAACCCTTCATGAATTTTTATTTAAAGGGGTTTTAGTTTATCTTGATGATATTTTAATCTACACGGAAACGATGGAAGAACACATCAAGCTACTCCGTGCAGTCCTCACAAAACTCTTAGACGCTAAACTATATGCAAAACTCTCCAAATGTGAGTTCCACCAAGAGAAAATTGACTATTTGGGGTACAGAATATCCCATGAGGGAATAGAGATGGACCCACAGAAAGTGAAAGCTGTATTGGACTGGGATCCACCCCACACACGCAAACAATTGCAAAGTTTTCTGGGGTTTGCAAATTTTTATCGCCAATTCATTCCAGCTTTTGCAAACATCGCCCTCCCTATCACAAACTTGCTAAAAACGAAGGGGGGGGGGGGAAACCCAAGCCTAGGCAACCCCTCATCTGGACAATGGAATGCCAAGCAGCATTCGAGAAACTCAAACGCCTGTTCGCAGCAGAACCGGTCCTTAAGCACCCAGATCCCGAACAACCTTTTGTCATCCAAGCAGACGCCAGTGATGTTGCAGTTGGGGCAGTCCTCCTCCAAAAGAATGAAAGTGGACAATTACAACCATGTGCTTATACATCTAAGAAACTGACGGAAACCGAGCAAAGATGGGCCGTATGGGAGAAAGAGGCATATGCTGTGCGGTGGGCAATGCTCACATGGAGACATTTCCTGGAAGGAAACCAAATCCCCTTTGAAGTATGGACTGATCACAAAAATCTGGAAGCTCTGAGAAATCCACGGAAACTCTCTGAAAAACAAGCAAGGTGGGCTCGATATTTTGAACGTTTTAATTTCACTCTCAAATATTTTCCTGGGAGAAAGAATTTCTTAGCAGATGCACTGTCCAGGAAACCCCAATACAACAGCAAAAAGATTGAAGTTATAAAACCGATGATCCAACCGACCCAACTAGCAGCCAAGGTAATCACTCGGGCACAAGAGAAAAAAAAATCATCCCTGACTGAAGACACAACGACGTCAATATTTAAGGAGGCACTACTTAAAGATGATTGGTTCCAGGCTAACAGAAACATGTGCTTACTCAAAGATGGACTGGCTTGGGTAGAAAACAAGCTTTATGTCCCTGCAAGCCAGAGAATGGAACTCATGAAACGCTGCCACGACTCCAAAATAGCAGGACACTTTGGTTTTGTAAAAACCCTGCACCTCATCAAAAGACAATTTTGGTGGCCGTCCCTCAAAAAGGACATTGAAAACTATGTTGCGAGCTGCCCCATCTGTGCTGCTGCAAAGAGAAGACAAGGAAAATATCCTGGATTTTTACAAACAGTAGCAGACCCTTCTGCTCCTTGGAAAGAGATCTCTATGGACTTTATAGTGGAACTTCCCGAAAGTGCTGGGAATACTGTCATTTGGGTTGTAACTGATCTTTTTTCCAAACAGGTTCATTTTATTCCATGCCAAAAGATCCCAACTGCCAGATCATTGGCAAAGATGTTCCTAATACACATTTATCGCCTTCATGGAGCCCCCCAACGAATTATCTCAGATAGGGGTGTTCAGTTCACATCCAAATTTTGGAGGGCGTTTTTAAACCTATTAGGCTCCACCCAGGGATTATCGTCTTCGAACCATCCCCATACGGATGGAGCATCAGAGAGAGTGAATTGTGTATTAGAACAATATTTAAGATGTTTTATTAATCACCAGCAGGACAATTGGACTGACCTTCTTCCTTTTGCAGAGGTAGCATACAATAACTCAGTCCTGGGACAGGAGGGGGGTGTCCCTCTAGTAGAGATGTGCCCAGCCGGGTTTCGGGTCTTTCATCGGCCGAGGGCCGAGGGGAGGGGTGGGGGGGTTGCGGTAATTATTCGGGAGGATCTAGATCCTAGGGAATCCACTGTTCCTCAGACGACCGGATGTGAGTCCCTGTTTGTTAAGTGTGGTTCCGGGGTTCAGATGGGCCTATTGATCACATACCTGGCTCCCTGCTATGTGACATCGGCCCTGCCTGAGCTCCTCGAGGTCATAGCCGGCCTGGCGGTTGAGACCCCCAGGCTGATGGTCATGGGGGATCTCAACCTACCTTCGGCCGGTGGGGCCTCGGGGATTGCTCAGGAGTTCTTGGCTTCCATGACGGCCTTGGGCCTGACCCAATTAATTAAGGAACCCACGCATACTGGGGGTCACATTCTGGATCTGGTTTTGTCTCTGGACAGTGGCAGGATGATCTAGGTGTTGGGATGTTTCTATTGAACCCTTGTCATGGTCAGATCATTCGCTCCTTAGGCTAGACTTCCAGGCCGCTCCTCCCCATCGCAGGGAGGCGGACCAAATACGTTGGTACCGCCCCAGGCGCCTGATGGATCCAGATAGGTTCCTGATGGAGCTTGGGCCATATCCCGACATTCGGACTCACGACTCGGTGGGGGACCTAGTCGCCACCTGGGAAAGGGTGGCGGCTGGGGCCCTGGACCGGGTCGTGCCCTTGCGGCCTCTGACCCGGCACCGCTCTCGCTCGGCCCCCTGGTTTTCCGGGGAGCTGAGGGAGATGAAGCGCCGGAAAAGACGCCTGGAGAGTATTTGGAGGACCACTCGCTCCGGACCTGACCGAACACTTTTACGGTCTTTTATTAAGACCTATTTAGTGGCGATAAGGGTGGCAAGGCGTCTTTACTTTTCCACCCTTATTGCGTCCGCAGGAAACCGCCCGGCTGCCCTGTTTAGAGTGACCCGCTCCCTCTTAGAAGGGGGAGCGCGGGAGGACCCCTTGCAGGGACAGGCTGAGGATTTTTCAAAGTTCCTGGTGGATAAAATCACTCAGATCCGGGATGGCTTGGACTCCGAATGGGCAGTTCTGGGTGGGGAATCGGGGGCGGAATTTGGAACAGTCATTTGGGACGAGTTTGATCCTGTGGACCCCCGAAGATGTGGACAGGTTACTGCGGGGACTGAATGCGACCACATGTTTATTGGACCCGTGTCCCTCCTGGCTGGTGTTAGCCACCCGGGAGGTGACACGAGGTTGGTTCCAGGGCATTATTAACGCTTCCTTGAGTGAGGGATATCTACCCGCCGCCTTGAAAGAGGCGGTGGTGAGACCCCTCCTCAAGAAACCGTCCCTGGACCCAACTTTGTTATCTAATTATCGTCCTGTCTCCAACCTTCGCTTTATGGCGAAGGTTGTTGAGAGTGTGGTGGCACAACAGTTTCCCCAGCACCTGGATGAAGCTGTCTATTTGGATCCACGCCATCGGGCTTCAGGCCCGGGCACAGCACAGAGACGGCGCTGGTCGCATTGGTGGATGATCTCTGGAGGGCCCGTGACAGGGTTTATTCCTCTGTCCTGGTCCTCCTAGATTCTTTCGGCGGCTTTTGATACTGTCGACCACAGTATCCTATTGCAGCGGCTGGGGGGGTTGGGGGTGGGAGGCACCGTTATGCGGTGGTTCTCCTCCTTCCTCTCCGACCGCTCGCAATTTGTGTTGGCAGGGGGGCAGAGGTCGGCCCCGAGGCCCCTGGTTTGCGGGGTGCCTCAGGGGTCGGTGCTCTCGCCACCTCCTGTTCAACATATATATGAAGCCGCTTGGTGAGATCATCCGTGGCTTTGGGTAGAGTTCCATCAGTACGCTTGATGACACCCAGCTGTAATCTCTACCCCGGGCCACCCCGATGAAGCCGTCGAAGTGATGGCCCGCTGCCTGGAGGCCGTGCGGTGTTGGATGGGGCGGAAAGGCTTTAAGCTCAACCCGCTAAGACTGGTGGCTGGTTCCCGGCACCCGCTACAGCCGGCTGTTTCATCGCTGGCTGTGGGGGGGAACTCTTGCCTCCCACAAGAGAGGGAACGCCGCAATCGGGGTGTCCCTGGACATTGGGTCGGCTGTCATGGAAGGATCATGTGGCGGCCGTCGCCAGGGGGGATTTTGGACAGGTCCGTAGGATCGACCAGTTGCGGCCCTTTCTGGATCGGGATGCGCTTCGCCCACGGGTCACTTCCGCCCTGGTGTATCTCCGCCTAGACTATGCCAATGCTCTCACGGGGGAGAGGGCTGACCCTTGCAAGAGCATCGGAGGGCTCCAGTTGGTGAGAATGCAGGGCCGCGAGGGTGGTAATGGGGGGGGCACCTAGGGGGCTCCCACTGTTAGTCCACTTCATACGCGGGCAGTGCATGGCTCACGGTGGCCATCAGGGGTGCGCTTAAAGGTCTTGGTACACTATCTTTAAACAGCGCTCCTGCTCTTCTGGGGCCAGGTTACTGCGAGGACCGCCCTCCGGACACCATCGGATTCCCACCGACCCGGTACGCTACCATAGGGTGGGGCCTCCGCGGTGGGTGAGCAGGCTGGACGGATGGCGACCCCGAGGGTGCGGGCCCTCTCAATTGGGAGCACCCCACTCTCTGGAAGGATTACCCGCGGAGATCAGGTGGCACAGCCCCCGATCTCCAGGGCCTTCGTCGGTTGGCCTCAAAGCATTTATTTCGGAAGGCGGACTGGCACGAGGGGTTTTAAATTTTAATTGGGTTTGAATCTTTTTAAATAATTGTTTATTTAGTAGAGCCCATTATTGGATTTCAGTTTTGAATATTTTAAGTTATATGTTGTCTCCGATTTGTATTTTGTATATGTGTTTGTATTGGCTGCTGTTCACCCCCCAGTCCTTAGGGGAGAGGGGCGGTATTTATAAATCAAATAAATATACTAATAATAAAGAATTAGTCGCACAGGGTTCACCCCATGTCCACGTCAGCAATGGGCAAGAAGTCGACCCCTAACGGAACTAACCACCACAAGAACCTGAAATCCCATCTTAGGAAGTGGATGGATATTTACAAGCCCTGTGGCCAGAGTGGTAAGATTATCTCTAAGTGAAGCTAGCGCAGTTTACCAAAATCAAGCAGACAACAAAACGCTTGTGAACCTAAAACCTTTCAAGATTGGACGACCGGTATATTTGTCCACAAAATCTTAAACTTCATACAACTTCGAAAGAAATTAGGGACCAAATCCTGGGAATTCCCCCATCTCCCGACGTATCAACCCGTGCGTAGAGCTTATCGTCCAAAAACTCTGGCATGATTCATAAAGTATGTCATGCGCTTGCTCAACCGCGAGCTCACTTCAAACATCAGACGCCCCCCTTCCCACACCCCCAACCCACATCAGGATTACATGGGGAACAAACATTTTGAAATTAAAGACATCTTATTCACAGCACTTACCGTGGACCACACAATATTTTTGTAGCTTGGAAAATCACCTCCTTCCTCGAAAATGATAGGTGGGTAGCCAAAAAGACATGTAAAAGCAAACCCACATTACTAGAAAGTTCCACACTAAAAATTACCATGATAAACGTCATGAATGCACAGGTACGCATGCTTTGTTTTTCCAGGAGACATAGTTTTTTTAAAGGCGGGCAGGATGTCAGTCCGGGATCTGATCATTTCTTCAGGGAAGAAGAAAAAGGGGGGGGGGAATGATAAGAATAATTTCTTGATGAACCTGAATAGATTTAAACATTTAGAATATGCACACCATACATGATACAATGGAGGGGAAAAGAAGCCGATGGACAGAATCTAACACATCTGAGAGGCACCAGCAGGAGATGAGGGGTCCATAAAAACTCCCAATGAAGTGCTTGGGAAAGCTCCAAAAACCGTCCTTATAAAAGGGGGTGGGGGAGGAACGGTAGGTACGTCTTGGGAAAGCTACAGCGAAAAAAAACCTTCAAAAAGGGAAGGATCCCTACAGAGGGGTGGGGGGGAATAACATATTGGCTGGGTTTCCCTAAGTAAACTGGGGTGGGGGGGGGGGATTCTAAACTCCCTTATCTACACTGTATGCCTGAGGGACTTCAGACGCTGACTTTGAATTCCTACTGGACTGTTCTCATTCAATAAAGGGTTCCTTTTGATAAGTTAGGTTGAATCAGAATTCATTTTATTGTTTGAATGGGAAGAAGTTCCATAGCGTGACATAGGGTTCTGGCAGTGCCTCCACCGGGATTGACTTCTTTGATTTGCACTCTGTCCATTAATTGCAATCTTTTTTCACTTCTGACTTTGGTGCTGCCATGCGTTGCCGTCATCTTAACGACAGCATCTCAGGTTCTGATTTCCCAGCTCCTCGTATGCCTGGATTCTGGCAGTGCCACAACTGGGCCATTGCGTGTACGAATCTTGCCTCTCAAGTTACATGCTGTTGAATGTCAGACGATCTTTAAGTAAACAAACCAATTCGCCGTACCTGAACAACTTATAAGTGGATCATAGCTCCTAACAGACAGGAAGCAGCAGAGTGAAGCTAGGGAAATACATCAATATCTGTACAATCAGCACAGGGGGCCCCCCCCCAAGGCTGGGTCTATCCCACTTCTAGTCTCCCTATATACCAAATGATTGATCAAGCGATCAATCTGGTAAAATACTGAAATTGAGGATGACAAATAGTCATGGTTAATTTGAGACAACGATGAATCGGCATACAGACAGGAGAGTTATAAAACTTGCCTCGTGGTGGAACGGAACAATCTGAACGGAACACATCAAACCATAGAAATGGGGGTCGACTTAGAAGAAACCCTCCCATACTACCACCTTCTTACAATACTAGACAACACAGTATCAACAGTCGAGACCTTCAAATTCTAGGTCTATAGCACATGACCTAAAATAGACACCTCACACAAAACGTCATCAAAAACAAGGCACAGCAAAGAACTGTCTTTCTGCGCCAACTCAGAAAGCTCAAATGCTCAAGGGCTGTGATCCAGTTATACAGAGGAATTATGCGTCTATCATCTGCACCTCTATAACTGTCTGGTGTGGTTCGCAACCCCCCAACAATGGGAAAGAAACAGACTTCAGAGGACAATGAGGACTGCAGAAAAAACAATTACCACCCATCTGCTTCAACGAGGACTGTATACTGCAGAGTCAAACAAAACAGAGGGCTGTGAAACTATTTACAGACCCTCACCATGGACATAAACTGTTTCAACTCCTTCCATCAAAACGGACGCTATAGAGCACTGAACACCAGAACAAACTAGACCACAAGAACAGTTTTGTCCCGAAAGCCCCCCTGCTAAACAAATACATTCCGCAACAGCTGTTCAACTATTTACAAAGTGTACAATACTATTACTGTAATCTTATAATCATCCTTATCACCATCCCCTCCCACTTGTGACATGTAACTTTGTTGCTTGTATCCTCTGTTTTATAGTATGATTTGATGTTGATGTACCCTACGATCTCCTTTAGTGTGTACCTTCTGAGTCTTGATTCTTAACGAATGTTTCTTCTTATGTATCTGAGAGTATTTACACCCAGAAAATTCCTTGTGTGTCCAATCACACTTGGCGAAGAAAAGTATTATTTCTATTTCTATAAAAAGTTAATTTGGTTAGTCAAAAGCCTCCGATTAAGTTCATTTTTTGGCACATCCGCTCTCGTATCGCCGAACTTTACACACATCCTTTCAGCTGTGGGAGAGGGAGAGCTTGGGTTTAAAGCTACGGAAGGTTGACAGTTAGTATATATTTCTAACAGCCGCCACTATACGGTGCGTAGATCCGTGTCTTCCCGCCTAGCAACGTTAGACTGCTTCAGCCCGATGCACACCTTGGTCCCTTGGGGGAAGCAGGAAGACATACGGTTACTCATCTATGGAGGCTCGAGAATATCTTTTGGTATTTTGTTTCTGGCGAATCGAATGCTCACCGGCCCAGAGTTTCCTCAGCAGCGTTTACAGTAGCGCATTTTTGAAACGGGATTTTTTTTTTCCCTCGGCCGTCTTGTAAGGAAAAAAGGAAACGTGCCATCGTGGTCAAGAAGGAATAACAGGCCGCAGGGGAAATTTTTTATGGTTCTTAGGTTTTTTCAGGCTATTATCCTGTCACTTAGTGTTAATACGTTATACTATATAGGCCAAACTGAGGGCCGAAGGGCCGTAACAGCCACGCTGAACAGAAAAGAAAATCCGGGCCTTCACAAGACTGAACGAAAGTGAGGTACGACGGTTTCCATGGCCTTCATTGCTAAGAGTCGGTTCTAAGGGTAGGGTTGAGGGTTTAGGGTTAAAGGTAGGGTTAAGGGTTAGGGGTGAAGGTGGGTTATATTTATTTTCTAGGTTTATCTACCACCCATTCTCCTGCAGGGATCGGGGGCGGTTGTACAGACCAAAATTACAAACACAATGCCACATCAATATTAAATAAACGATGAAAAGATTAAAGAAAGGCTAAAAGTCCAAACGCAAAATGGAATATAAAAATAAAACAATTAAAAAAACAATTTAAGACCCTAAAAAACCCTAGGCAGGACGGATTCTCCGCCATTGAAATAGGTAAGTTTTCAACGCGCAACGGAAGGTCCAAAGGTCAGGGAGGGTTCTCACTCCAGGGGCAATTTCTCCCCGTTCCCACGAGGGAGGGTTTGCCCCACGAGAAGGCTGACCTCAGGGTCGCAGCTTGTTCTCCACGACTTGGTATGTCTACATCAAGCGAAGACGCCTATGGGATTTTTTTTCTTAGGCGGGGCGACGGGAGATCTCCGTACGGAAGCATTGGCCGGGTCTCGTTTGTAATACCAACGATTTACTTTACGCCTGGAGTCGATCTCATAGATGCTAACTCACCTGGCTCGCCCCGATTTTCAGGTTTTCCCAG